>JABXWE010102172.1:0-83832 GCA_014611495.1 Limonius californicus
CAGCAAAACAAAGCCTGTTTATAATCACTTCCACATAACCATTTGTAACTATTATACCAAGACTGGTTAAAACCTCGACTAAAAGTTTTTTCCCGTTGTATAATATTTAAAGTAGTAGTAGGCCGTGCAAAATGCAAAATTTCTTGTTTTTCGTATTGTGTACGAGAAGAAAACGGTGTTTCGAGCAAGGAAACAATCAAATCGTGAGACGGATACATCTTGCACTGATCAGGATGCAAACGCACAGCGAAAACCCTACATAATCTGTGGCCAAAACTGCTTACTATGTGTACCGAGAAGGCAGAGTCTGACTTTTAGCGAGCCTCAGTTATCGCATATTATTGCAAACCTTACTGCAATGGGCAGCCACCGCTTGTAACTTTTCCAGGAGTGCGGTTGCGCAGTTAGAACATTATGAATTACATCGCGAGCCTGGAAATCCGCCAGCCTCGAACCTGAAATGCTCGTTATCAGCGAGTTTGGAGTTTGATAGAATGTCATTGCGTTCTCGTCTCTCGACATTCTCGTTTATAATTATTATTAAATATTAATATAGGTTAATGTAGTATATCTACCGCGTAATTTAAAGATTTTAATATCTATATTTGATGAACAAATAATGATTTCTATTGCAATTTTTACATTTGCTAAGGTGAGGCGCCGCCTCACCTGCCTCACCCGACGAGCCGCCACTGTGCCAGGCTCGTCCTCCACAATACACTGTCGTCTCTGACTGATGTTTTTTCTTTGGACGGCCATTTTATCTTCAATTGTTTTCTGTCTCAGAGTATTTTTTGATCACTCTAATAACTGTGGATTGTCATTGTCATTGTAGATTTTGGGAGAGTGAGTTTCTTCACATGCAGTTAGGCCACAAAGGTGGGCCCATTATGCTGCCTCCCCAGCAATACCCCAATTAGGGCATCACCCAAGGCATCCAGTCCTTTGGATGTACTTGAAGACATCCGCGACTGGGGTGTTGCTGATGTCGGCCATAGTCTCCCAACATGGAAGCTCTGATTGTTGCAAGAGCTGGGCAGTGACACAGTACGTGTTCTCCCGTTTCGGCTGCCCGATAGTCCTATGCTATGCATGTGTTGATTTAGGGTGCAGTGTCCAGATAAGATACCTACAACTAGTCGCAGGTTCTTTCGGAACAGTTGCACACAAAATTTGGCTAGGGTGCACTAATAGCAGCCCTTGCATGAGGACAACTTTTGGCGTTAACCCATCTTCGTGTGAAGTTTTTTAGGGTTTCTTTGTATAGCATAAAGCTTAATGTCCTCAGGGATATAGGAATAACGAGTTCTGGTCTCCAAAGAGGTTGTTCGGAGGCCAGCCTCACGATCTCATCAGCCTCCTCATTGCCATAGTTTCCATCATGTCCTTTCACCCATATAAGAGAAATGACAATATCGTTTGAGATATTGTCGAGAGCATCACGGCACTGCAGTACCACTCCTGCAATAATTTTGCAACTACCCAGGGCTAGTAAAGCGGCTCTGCTGTCACTGTATATGCCACTACTTTCGTTCTTGATCTGTCGTTTAAGAATTTCATGTGCACCGTGCATTATTCCCACTACCTCCGTTTGGAAGACAGTAGCAATTTTGTCTAGTGGTATACTGTGGCGTAGGTTAAGGTTATCAGAGAAGACTCCCGCAACCATTCCATGCTTTGTTTTAGATCCGTCGGTAAAGATGGATATCTCCATATGCTGGGGTGGTTCAGTATTGGCATAAACACTGAAGTGTCTATTGATGGCGTATGTGGAGGGAGGTAGTCTACCATTGCATCTAGAAGAGGGGTTTTGACGACTGCCTCATCCAGAATGCGGGTATGACTGCCTCCCCTGCCTGCCATGTGCCACAGACCCGTATGACGCAGCCTCAAGCTACTTCCTCCACAAAAAGGTCGAGTGGTGGAAAGCATAAGATCACCTTTAAGGTGTCCGTAGAGGTTGAACGTATAGCTCTTGTAGAACTGAGACAGGCAAGACGTTGTACATGTCCTAGTTTGGTTGCTGCGATAACTTGTCTGACCCTGGGCCACCGGACAAGTGCTCCATAGCATAGCATAAGTCTAATCACGGTAGTATACAGCCACAAGGTAATTCTGAGAGAGAGTCTCCAGGATTTACCTATAGCGCGGCGAATTCGCCAGAAAACCATGCATGCTTTTTCAGATATAGCTTTCAAATGTTTCACCCAATTCTGCTGTTTGGCAAAAATAACTCCCAGGTATTTGACATTATCTGAAAAGCTGATAGAGGTGTCGAATCCTTTTCTTCGTCAAAGTACAATTTCGGTCTTCAAAGGATTTACAGGGAGGGACTGATCACTACACCATTATGCCGTAATTTGGAGAGCCGTCTGCATTAAGGTGCATAGCGTGCCCTCAAATTTCCTTGTGATGAGGATGGTAATGTCATATATATACACCCATAATATAATAAGTATTTCTCCTAATAATGCGTTTAAGTTTCATGTTAAATGCATTTTAATGACCCCATTAGAGAATGCGCGAATAACTTATTAAGGATTTTAGAAAAGAAATTACCTTAATTGTTTTTTATGGAGTTCTAAGTGCCCAGTTAAGATTTAAGTTGTTGATATAGTCATTAAAATCAAAAATTTTAAAGTAATTTTTGGAAACTATGCAAAAAATATAGCAAAACTTCAAAAAAATATCTTCTTGGGCGATGCAGAACTTTTTCATCACACCACTGTAGAAGTAGTTGATGCCGTAAAACAGTTCTTTATATATATATATATATATATTTGGTTAGATATTTAGTTTCAATTAAATATTTTGCTAGATTTAATAACGATTTAATTATATAAATTCCATATTTACAGTTTGTTGAACCTGCTATATTTCCTCTTTCAGTTTAACCTACTAGGCCCACAAATAGAGTGTGATAGAAGATTTAGCGATTTCTTATTATTTCTCATCTAGTACCTAGGATAGAAGATCGTTAAGTCTCGTAAGAGATAAGCACTCGAAGAAGAAGAAGTACCTTACTTATTAGTTTAGCAGTTTTGTGATTATATCTAATGGGCATTAAATCTTTACAGTTCAAAAATAATAGACAATTAACTGTCATACTTAGGTAAATATTTTTAATGTTTGGTTAAATCATCTACCTAGGGAATGTAATAGATGTAAAAATATATTGTAATAAAATCAATAAAATCGTTTAGTATTATGCCAAATTAATAAAATTGACACCAATTAGCTATTGATACAACATTTTCAAAAAGAAAAAGTAGTTTTTGATGCAAATAAATTCTATTAACGTTCAAACATATCGGTGTTCAAACGTATTTTTCCTTTCCCGAAAACTGATGGAATTATTGCTTGTTTTATTTTTCTACTGATATTCTTCCTTGTATACTCATACTGCTATTTTTGCAATTACAATACAGGGTTCGAATACTTTCTGTGTAAATGAGATAACGTTACACTAAGGGCAGTTATTATGTTGAAAATTTCATTGCCAAAATTACTACACCAGTAAGATACCTAACTTCCATCTTGCATAAAATGTTTGGTACATTTTACATATAGTAGACCTATTCGATAAAGTAACGAAAGAACCTGCTCTTGAAACACATGCGAAACAGTCTTAAGTATGTGAATCGATAGGGTAGACAAAAATTAAAGAATTAATTGAAAGTGGTGGACAATTAACTTTAAATCTAAAATTAATCCAAAAACTTCAGAGGTTTTAATTTTCACACTACTGTTTGTTATTTAAAGGTCCTCTTCAAATATGAGTTTGCGAAGAAACCTCAAAAAACTTGTTTAACTGGCTTTTCGATGTTGGACAAACATTGCTCTCTATTAAATCCTTAATAAGATTTTTTTAATATTAATCAAAATTTTAAGGTTCTGTTGAGTAACAGTAAACCAAATCCTCGTTCAAGTCCTCGGAGATTAACTTTTTGAATTAAATAAAAGGTAAATTGTGAAAATATTGCATATTTCCTGCAACTGTTTACATTCTCAAAATAGTCTATTTATTTCCATTGTATTAACTGTTTTTGAGTAAAATGTTCAACACGAAATTTGCAAATATTCTTGGAATATTCTTCAGACGAATTCCCATAATAAACTCCAAGTAGAAATATTTCGTAAATCCATCATCTTAATTAAACACTTCTGCAGACACTTCCGATACTTACAGGTTACTTAATTCCGTAAATTCATGTTATTTGAACTGTTGGTTATCAAAAATCGTGTTAAAGCTCAAGCATTCGGCAAAAGTTACTTGAATTGCAGTATGGTCTGCAGTTTCAGAATTGGACATTTTGAAATCAAATATTAGCAAATGCGTATTTAATAGCCGCTTTTTTTTCCGAATTTTGTTTTATTATTTTTAATATGATTTCTATTTCTGGGAAATCCGCCGATGCAAATATTTATAATGCTATTTTTTTTAGAAATTCAATTCAGAAGAGATTACAAAATAACAAAAATAGATTTTTTTACGCAATATCAATCCTTTCTCGGTGCCTGCATGTGAATATAATCAATCACCATCAACAATTCTACTTCATGGCTGTATACCGCATGCGTTCTGTAAACTATCATACAAACAGTATTACCAACTCCTACATTTTCGCAAATAGAATTACAATTAAAATGTCTTGGTTTTTATACATTTTACATATATGAATTGGTATGTGATCAGAAAGCTACCCACAGGAAGCTACTCTATCAGTACTACCACTTAGATTTTCCAAAAAATTGAAGTCATTAACTTTCCAGTAGGCTTTACAGACATTGCCTTCATTGGTGGTAGAAAATTACTATATTTTCGTTGTTTTGATTGTTATTTTGTTATGGTGTATAGTAGTGAACCCAAGATTTACCTGTGGTGCAAATCGATGGACAAACTCTGTGTATTCGTCTTAAAACAATCCAAACACTAGTGAGAAGTTTGCATTCGAATTAGTTTTTGATCAGTGGTTACCACATGCGACATCCACCTTGAGGATACCTTGTTTATTTTTTGTAATGCTTCAATTAAGATATGAAATGCTCGTTCATCTGAAACATCTACCGGCCGTAGCAATTTCAGAAACCTTTAATCAGCGATGGACCAAAACCACAATGCCGATTTTATAATTGATTTCTGATGTACTTTTTGAATGTACGCTTCCAAGGTCAAAATATTTTCATATCGCTATGAATCCTTGTTGTCGATAAAGCAGTTTGTGCAAATAATTAATTACACGTAGTCAATTTTTAATAAATACTCAATTACTTTTATTTAAAAACTGTATTCAAGTAACTGCTTGACAGAATGACTTGATGTATTACATTCTTATATTTATTATTTTGTACTAACGTTACTCTTCTTAATTTTATGACTGTTAAAATAAGAGTTGTATTATTGGACAGGCGATCGCAATTAAGTTATCTTTATAACATCTTATTAGAAACGCCATGAACAAGTTGTCTAGCAGGAACTATTCAGTATCTGCATAGAATCGTTAAAATAATTTGGTAAAGCTACTCTCAGAAACTAGCTAGTCGCACTACGGTCTACTTAGTAAAAATTGCAGCTCAGCTTCTTAAATTAGCTATCTTTCCTTTTCAGTACTACACGGTTATTTAATTAAACTCTAAGTTTATCTGTGAATAATTTTCACAATTTTGACACTCAGGTGAATCCATTTCTGTAGTATCAAACAGCAAAAAATCTTATCTCGATACGCAATTACTTTCAGAGTTATATAAACTATTTTTGTCAGTATTAAATACAATATTCAAATAGGAGACTTGAATATAGCAATGAAGGATGTACAGGATTAAATTAAACCTTCCGCTGTGTGTAATTGCAATATTTTGCATCCAAATGCGGCAGTTTCTGGGAAAGTTTAGCTAAAATGCTAGAGATAGTTTTTCTAAAAACTATTTGAATTCCTGATCAAACGTATAGAGTTTCTAGCCTTTATTTAAAAGGCGTTAGAGGCGAGCCCATTAGACTCCTACGCTGGGGTTTGATTTCCAATTACCTACAGCTGATCATCGGGTTTATAACAGCCGTTCTCTCTTACGAGGCAACAGCAAACCATCTGACTAGCACATATTCACCGGAGTAGAAATGTTTACACTTCCTGTGCTTCGGAACCCATATTAAGCTGTAGGTCCTCTATTTATATGGTAGTTTAAAACGCATAGAAGAGATTGGGTTTCAAATAAGTTACGGCACTTAAAGAGAGCAAAAGTTTTAATTACAATGTAGCTTCCCAATATTTTGCTATAACTACTGTTTGTTCTTGTAGATCGATAAAAAGCTTTAAATAATGAGCTACGAATAGCGCGAATCCTACCAATTCTGGCAAAACTATGTTTGTGTATTGTTTAATACCGCTTGAAATATCACATTACTTTCTGCACATGTTACCTGTTTTCGTTTCTCTTTCAGTTTAAAAAACAAAGCGATCAATTTTACTTCTTCTGTTATAAAAAACCCTATTCAAAAATGTGTAGATAATAAGAAACTGGGATGAACGTCCAAGTGAAAAATGCAGATGTAGCGGTATTATTGACCAAGTCTTTCGAGAACAGGGAACGGTGGAAATAAAGTAAATCGGAGCAGACCAAATCATCAAAATTACTTTACATCAGTGATAAGAGGGCAATTGAAGGTATCCGGTGGCGGCGAAGCGGTATATCGATTGGAGTGCCGGACGCTGTTCGCTGCCCGCTGCGGTCACCAAGATAACGACCAGGGGGAGAAGAACGATTGCATACAGTAATCGCCTCAGCACCTTCTGATTCACTCCCAACTTTTCACGAGGTGTAGGGGTTTTATCAACTCCGATTTATTGCGGGGGCTTTGCCTTTGCTGTACTTATTTTCCCTCTGCTAATTTGAGAACCGGAAATTCTATAGCGGAAATTTTATTCACTCTTTACTTTTTGTTAACGTATTACGTAAACAGTTGCGTTTATGTAGTTCATACAGACAACTGAGGAATGCTTTAATTTTTGGCTTTAAGGACTGATTTATAAAAAAACCTACGACTGAATTTCTTGAACTGAATGTAATGTAGACCGGCTCATACATTTCAGCACAGTTTAAAGTAAGGGAATATTATGCTACAGTCTATTCATGAGGAGAACAGTTGGCTAAATTTTATTTTGGACGTTATGAATTCGATTAATTAAACCAAATTTTAGCTTTTTTATATCTGAATCAAATAATACAATAAAAGATGCTTCATTGTTCGTATAAATCGATTTTAACTTCCTTCTACTAAATAGCGTAGTATATTTTTTATGTATTTAGTATAATAAAAGTATTGAGCAACACACAACAAAAATTTACAAATAAGTAAAACCACACAGGGTGTTCCATTAAAAAAAGTTAAATTGTATGTAACTCGAAAACGAAACATTCTCGAATCTTGTCAATTGCAGCATTAGATTCGTTATTACGAATAGGTAATTTTGTGTATTTATATTGATATCCTGTATACCATGTTAGTGTTAGCATAGCTCGATGTAGAGCAAATATAATATTTTAGCGACATTTAAATAGGAACAAATAGTAACTTTAAGCACTAGGTAACGGTCAACAAGAATTAATAAAATTATAATTTGACGCTTGTGTAGAATTCTATTTTGAACATAATAGTTCCTGTTTATACAGCTAAAAGAAAAAAATCTTGTAGTATTATATTTAAAATAAATTCTTGAATATTTAATGTAATAACAATACCAGGAAACTTTATATTTACACTTACAGCAAATTCTCCAAATATCTTTCATTGCAGCAGCCACCGTTCACTTCACGTGGCTGGATACTGTTTGCACTGATCGAGGATTATTAATTAAATTGTAGGTATTGACAATCGCATCCATCAATTGTGTATTTCTAAAACATTTTTCAGATGCGGCAACACTGTCAAACCAGCTAGTTGTTTCACAAAAAATTTAAGCAAAAGCTCTCAACTATCTCACGAATGTGTGTTCGCCAAATTCATCATTACGTAATTGGTCATTCAAAGATTGAAAAAAACTGGCTGAATGCTGTACTAAAACTTTTTAATAATATAAACGTTTATTCCGCACAGTTACGCTACATATTATATTTCGTCAGATTAGTCTTATCGAATATAGTACTTAACGGTGTCCGCCCAATCGCTCGCCAACGTTCGCTCGAAAAGCAATTCATTCTTAAGAGAACATATTATCTGTAAGCATTTAGTACACGCTGTTAGTAATTCTCAAAATCTTACATTCCTCTATGGTCCAAGGAATATTAATAGTCAGAGTAGGGTTGTCTATTCTTGTATTTGAATTCATATAGGGTAATATTTATTTTTTTCTGTTGCTAGTAAAATTATCTAGAAGTGTATCTGCTTTTATGTTATATAGATATTGTTAATTATTTTTAATTGATACCTCCGCAAATTAACGTTAAAATTGCTTTATTGACACAGAAACAGCATTTCGTACTCCCAAAAATTTTAATAAACAGTTATCCACTCAAATAACTCCATATACAAATATTACCTTGAATAATAAATCAATTTTTAACATATAATACTACCCATATACCTACGGTGTCTGAAAATAAAAGTACAGGTTTTAATTATGAAGAAAAAAATGTGTAAAATTATTTTACAAAATATGGTTTTCCTACGTTGTTGGTGCAATTATACTTAGTACTGCGAGCAAGTTGGTTGTCGAGCAAACGAATGGTGAGCAACTATATTGGCGAAGATCTTTTCCAGTGAGCCATCTAGCCTTAGATTGTTTTAAATCTATGTGCTGCCACAATAAAACATCTGTCTAAATTACGACTCCTTATTGACTAATCATCGTATACAGGCTGATTCACCTAACTGATTCATTAGAGGTTTATGGAGAACTAAAGGAGACATCAATCTGAAATTTTGGTTCCTGCTATAGGGCGATATCATCTATTTTTCTAAAATATTTTCAATACGCTGTCACTTCCGGTTGAATCGGAAGTGACAGTAACTTTGTTTTTTCAAATGGAACCCTATAAATATTATTGCATTTTTGAGTTTTACGCAAAATTCTGGAGCTATTGCATTTTGAATCGTTTTCCTATCTTCAATTGTCTTAGAGATATTCAATTTTTTCAAAAAATGACATGTAGGATACCATACAGCTAAAATGAATATTTACAGAGATAATACCAAAAATGTGAAAAAAAAAGCTAATTCGACACGTGTGTATTGTCACAAGTGTGCTTTGGATGGTTTTTAATTTCATATTTGAGACATTTATCCTCATCTGTGTAATTTTGCAAATCTGAAGATAAATTGACTAACCTAACCTAATACGAATAAATTGACAGGTGACTCTTTATTTCATTTTTGGATATTTTTGCGCACAGCACCTACATCACAAAAATAAACAATATGAAATTAAAAAAATATATTGAAAAGTAAGACAAAACTAAAGTAATTGTTCAAAATGTCGCCTATTATGGTTCACGACACATAATAATTCTTCTTCAGACACCTTCAGTCGTCGACCTTTGAAGTTGTTCTTGCAACAATTCTGAAAAGGCTTGGCGCACTTTCTGGTCAAGAGATTCTCTTGAGTTACTTGGTGTTTGGTACACTTTGCTCTTTATGACACCCCAAAGATAGAAGTCCAGAGGTGTTAGGTCAGGTGACCTTGGAGGCCATTCCCATGGTCCACCTCTCCGAATCCATCTGTCATTAAATAATAGGTTCAATTTTTCTGTTATACTTCTAGCACAATGTGCCGGTGCACCATCCAATTGGTACCAACAAGAAAATCTCTCGTTCAGAGGCAGTTCGTCCAAAAAATCGCTTACTGTTGAATTCAGTATGTCTAGGTATTTTTCCGAAGACAAATTCTCGTTGTAAATACAAAATGATAATTTGTTGTTCATTAATAAACAAAAAACATTAAAGCTAAATTTATGTTGATAATTAGTTTCCCGAACTAGATGGGGATTTTGGTTTGACCAAAAGTGATTGTTTCTGGAATTAACTATGCCATCCCTTGAAAATTTTGCTTCGTCTGTCCAAATAATTCTTTCAAGAAAAGAGTTATCATCGTTAAGTCTGTCCATTAACTGCGTACAAAACAACTCTCTTCTTTGAAAATCTCCATCTACGAGGGCTTGCACACTTTGAAATTTATAATTATGCATACCGGCTTTCTTGAGTATCCGCTGGGCAGATGTATATGAAATTCCAACTGCAGTTTCTACTCCTCTGATGGACCCTTGTGGCTCTGCATTTAAATACCCCAAAACGTTTATCTGATTTTCTTCATTACCTATCACCGGTTTCTGTCTGTTTCTCTCAACTTTAACTTTGCCGTGATCAATAAATGTCTTCTCTATCTTTCGAAACTTGCGTTTGGTAAGAGGAGTTAAATGAGGATACCTCATTAAAAGTTCTCACAGTTCTTTCCAAAATTTTGCTACACTCGCCATATGTATAAAACATATTAAGAATATCTCGATTAGTGTAATTATTGTTATCAGCCATCATGAGACAATTAACTATCTGTCAATTTATACTTACTGATATTATTTGTGACATATGAAATTTAAAACCATCCAAAGCACACTTGTGACAATACACACGTGTCGAATTAGCTTTTTTTCACATTTTTGGTATTATCTCTGTAAATATTCATTTTAGCTGTATGGTATGCTACAACATGTCATTTTTTGAAAAAATTGAATATCTCTAAAACAATTGAAGATAGGAAAACGATTCAAAATGCAATAGCTCCAGAATTTTGCGTAAAACTCAAAAATGCAATAATATTTATAGGGTTCCATTTGAAAAAATAAAGTTACTGTCACTTCCGGTTCAACCGGAAGTGACAGCGTATTGAAAATATTTTAGAAAAATAGATCATATTGCCCTATAGCAGCAACCAAAATTTCAGATTGATGTCTCCTTTAGTTCTCCATAAACCTCTAATGAATCAGTTAAGTGAATCAGCCTGTATATTACCAAACCATGCCTCGCTATTTTCCTATTAATTAGAGGCATTACTAAAACTGATTTCCATTTCGCTTTCTTGCAACATAAGGTAAAATCTATTCTGACTACCCATCTAGGCGTTCATATTTATTTCTAAATTAGGAATTAGAGTAATTCCTCGTCGAAAGTATTGTACATTTTGCAAAGTCTGTCGAATGGGTTTGTGAATTGCCGGTTTACCAGCACACCCGTTCCCTCCTGGCGATAGAACGGGGCTATAAAAGTAATTTGTTGTCAGATAAAGTTAATTCGTTAAATGTTTCGTGATCATCCGAGTCCATTGGCCCGAAATCAAAATAAGCAACGTCTAAAAACGAATTAATTAACAAGTGGCGAACTTGGATAGAAGTTGTTGAACTATTAAAAAACTGCAAACTCAAATTGTGTTTGTTACCAAATATTTTTCATGAATCAAAACGTATAAATGTGGTATATAAATAAATTGACAATTTCACTTAGAAGATTTTAATCTCAACACAAATATTTTAATTTTTTTTTCAACGAAAGTCTCGCCCTCGTAAAATTGTATCTATTTAAATACTGCTTTGTAACGTCTTGTGATGTAGAAAGATATTTTTACAACTATTAAAATAAATTGCAAATATCTGGTTGATGAAGTTAACAGTTATGTAATTATTTGTTGCAACTACTAAATTCTAAAAGGCTATATATATTTGCAACTATTTTGCTAATATTGTATTTTTTGTATACGTTCAAATAGCAATAATACAATTTCAAGATAATTGAGCACTGTTACGTTTCAGCTTTTTGTGGCCTTATACCTCATACCTGTATATGACCTAAAATGAATTTTCAATTTCATAAACTAATGAAAAGTCTTTACCCAACTTTTCCATATTATTTCGTATATGCCTATACGGTTTTTGAGAATGTCAACATTACTTTTTTAATGCATATATTAGTTCATATTACTGCATATTTCTGTAGATTTCTGCCAGATTTATTACCGCATTATTTAGCCCATGCATGAAGTATCTTCAATGCATATTTGCTCAACTCTAGTAATAGGAATAGATCTTTGCAATGGACAAATAAAATTTTACTTTTATTATTGTGAACTTGCCTATAGACAAAGTAAAAAATTCTAACTATTTAGGCTACAACATAAGCTGGGATATACGTGATAAAATTATTAAATTTTATCAGATGGCCGGAACAATAAAAAGGCACTTCAGAGTAACCAATAGGGAAACACGCCTTACATTTTACAAAGTGATGACAATTCCCGGTTTACTCTATGAGTCAGAAAACTGGTTTCTGTCGCAGAACCTAGAGAAACGGTTCTAGGTCATTTGCTCGCCACCGTTTCCTCGCCACCGATTTCTCGAATGTTCGCTGGGAAAGATGCTCGCCAGGGCATTTGCTCGCCATCGGTATGCTCGACAGTCAACTTGCTCGCAGTACTACGTATAACTGCATCAAAGCGGAAAAATTAGTTAATATTTTGTCAGGCACTTTTGTTTGTCATACAATTTAGCACATATTTGGCTTCGTAATTAAAAATTAAGAAACTTAAAATGGTGCTTCTATATTCAAAAAGCTATTTTAAAGATGTTTTGAGAAGTTGCAAGTTAAAAATAATGCAAAAATATATACAACATAAAAATCAGATCCCTTCTATTTAATATGTTTAGCAGCAAAAATATAAATATTACCCTTACAAATTTAAGTACAAGTACAAGCAACCCTGCTTTGACTATCAACATTACTTAGAGGAATGTAAGATTTTGAGAATTAGCAGCAGCATATTAAATTAAATGCCCACAGATAATATTTTATTTTAATAATAAATTGCTTGTCGAGTATCTGTCCGGCGAGCTAACAGTTGTCGAGCATAGAGACCCGCGAGCAAACAGTGGCGAGCAAACGGTGGCGAGCAAGTAGAGGCGAGCAAGTGAAGACGAGTAAGTGGATGGACACCACAGAAACGCATAGACGCAGCGGAATGACATTTTTACAACACTTGACAGGTTACATACTTCTGGACAAAAAAAGAAATGAAAATAGTACACAATAATTACGAATAAAAAATAAACGCATATCGTACTAATTGATGGCAGTACCTTAATAGAATGAACAAAAACCGTATTCCTAATCTGGTAGACGATTATCAACCTACAAACCGACGAAGAGGTATAAGACGCGCTAGAAAGCGATGGAACGATCAATTTTAAATGTGTACGATCGAAACGAACCAGAAGGTTCAATGCATGAAAACCATGATGATGATAATGAAATCGTAAATTCTATAAAGTCAACAACCCCAATATTAAAATGGGAAAGCTCCCGTTAGCCGGGACTCCCCCGATCTTTGTGATCGATTTATTGCTTGAAAGAATATAGTAGGTAGGTACATACAGTTGAGTTTCAGCTACTATGTACTAGTGTTAAGCTGTTTTGCGACAAGACAGAAGTAATTTTGAAAAAAAGCGTTTATTTCATAAATAGTTTGTCAGCCCCACTGTTCTGTAAAGAAATCTGAAAAATTTTACTGCTATTAAAAACAAGAGATGTTTAAATATGTTTAATGTTACATTTGGCATAGCAAAGAGACGAACATTGAAACAGCATAAGATAAAAAAGTTTTTAGAAGAGTTTTGGAGCTGATAAAGCATTTAATAATGCAATTCTTTGCAAATAAGAACAACATTTTCATGCAGTTTTAAGAAAATTTAAGAAACCAAAATTGTAATTGAGTAAAAATTCATACAAATGTGTACAAGCTATTTCCACGTTTCATTAACTTGCAATACGAAAAAAGCTTTTATTCACTATAAATTTATTCTATAAACAGATTTGATTTTTTTACTTCACGTAATCGAGCGTCTGCAGTATTCTATTTGTGAAATTGTTTGATAAGTACAGACCAAACAAAGTTGCAAATACCCACGATGAAACTAACAATTTGAATTTTCTAAATTGTGTATTTATTATACTTGTACGCTTTAACAAGATTCTCTGTAATTGGCCACGCTATTGCAGTTTCATTACTATTTCTGCAGAGGTCATTTTAGTTTTAGTTCCTGTAAGACTTAAATAAAGATACACGTTTCCAGAGCCTCGTTTCGGCGCAGCAAATTTTAAATTTGAAACGCCCTGTGTATAGTCGTCTGTCGGTGATTACAGCCTAGGGTAGTGCAGGAAAAAAATGTTCATTACGTAAAGTAGGCTATTGCATTAAAACTAAACGCAATTTGTAGAGTGTAATCGGGGTAACCCTTGCAGGCCACGTCAAAAACTCGCAAACTCCATTGAAACGGGGAGATGGGTTATATAGGAGAGAGCCCAGCTTCATTCGTTCCTGGAACTGTAATCTTATTAAATTTACATATTAATCAACGGATTTTAATTATCCCGTCCCCTCTCCCCCCAGTCCTGCCAGTGAGCACAACGCGTCCTCGTAATTTACATTAATCCAATAATTGCATGGAGGTTTGCTAATTAGAAATTCAAATGAGGTGGTGCTTGCAGAGCGAGGACTATGTGCCCGCCTTCCCCTATCGGACCCCTGCAGCTTCACCCTTTCATGCTGCCCCACTACTCGAACAACTTAGGATTACAGTCCGAATTCAATCGATTTTATATTAGTAGATTTGCTAAACTCCTGTTGATTTGTCTCATTCTCGGTCGACTTAGGTTCACCAGATACGGCTGTTTGCCGAGCCGGCCCTGTCTTCTCGGAAACGTCTTTGTTCCCTCCGTTCGACCATGGCCGCTACCAAAAATTTCCTTTGACTATTTTACAAGTTTGAACACTTATTCATAAATGCCAATCAAGTTAGTGAAGTTAGAAATGAAATCGAGCACAACAAGTTATTAAGGTGTGCTTGTCTAGCATAGTCGATAAAATTTTCCATTGAAGCTGATTAAGGGAAACAAAACATGTATCTTTCTGTAATTCGTATAGTTTATAATATTTACTATAACTATTAAATACGGGATGATCAACTACATTTTCGATAAGAGTCTACTAAGGTAAATAAAGCATGTCTTTACTTTAGTCGAACATTTAATGCAATTATTTAATAGTTGGTACAATAATTACCGCTCTTGAACACACAATAATTACTTTAAATGCATAACATAATATCTCAAAGCATTTTCTACCCAGTGAAAGTTTTTCGTACAAGTTTGCACATCCTGCTTTAAAAGGGTCTAGATATCGCTACATTGAAGTTTTTGCTTCATATACAAAATGTATGTGTTTAGAACCACACAACTGCTTAGAAAATAGGAGAGTGGGTTCAAGTCAGAAGAAATACATGGCAACAAAATGTTGCAAAAATGGAAAATAATAGAATTGTGAAGATGGTCAGGGTCTTAGGACCCAGAGGAATAACGTCACCCGGAAGACAAAGAATAGTTTGTAGGGATTCTCTGGAATAAACAAGCTAATTAGGATGTATGGAAGGAGAAGCACTGGATAAATTTATAACAATACACATGACACTTACCATCTCGTTTTTTACGTTAAAAATGCTTCCATTTATAAAAAGCTATAACCCAAACGTAAGTTTAATAACAATTCAGCATGAATACAATCCACTTTTGAACTTCCTCTTAATCTAACTTTTGAAATTGTCCCAAAATCTGCAAAAGCTTGCGAATTCGTATACTTCGTGGATTTTCGCCATGTTACATTGCGCGTCTTTGAACGAATTAGAGTGTCGTTTTACGGATTTCGTCGTCTAATTGAGTATTATTATTTTCTAGATGTAGAATGAAAACGATAATTTAGTGATAGCAGATTTACCGATTAAATACCTTGAACTTGTAAGTAATCGGTCCAGGTTTGTCAAGCAATTCAAATGCCGGTTTTGGAGGGTTGAAAATACTTTACGAAACTTTGATAAAGATCGTCTTCTCTAAGGAGATTAGGTTATACCACAGAATAATACACTACTTTCACTAGTTTCACTAGTGTATTATTCTGTGGTTATACAATCAAGCATACGTGTTTTGTGTGTTACGGCTGTACTTTAACATTTATAGCACTAAATCTTATAATATGCATAGATTAGGTAAAGGTACTCGTTTTGCTTTCCATCGAATTGGAAATTCATACTATGGTAGGTATATAGTAATCAATAAATCAGGAAGCCTTAAAAAATCAATCACAAACGCTGAACAACGTAAGAATGATTCCACTACACCTAAATATCTTATTTCTTCATTATTTTTATTAATCAGGGTTTAGTAAAACATCAATTACTAAGTTGTACTACGGCTGCAGGATTACATGAAAAAATTGAAATTGAGCTTTCAACTGAATCATCTGCTGTGGACATCCAGCAAGTCAAAAAAGAGTATTCTTCTAAATATCTGAAATGTTTGACCCATTTGAATAATTAAATGTGATGAGGTAGCATAAATGATTAATTAAAAATTTTGTTTGAATGTGAAACCAAAAATGAGAGTTGTTTGACATATTTTACATAAATATTTCCCCGCAAAATTGTAATTCGGAGTATTAGAATTGAATTTGTTGCTGAAATCCGCCAGCTGAAAATTAAAGTCGAGTTAAAAATAGGAAACTATGAAAACGGCACACTTATATACATAAACTTATGTTTCAAGGCGGTTTAAGACCAAATCAGTGTAAAACTTATTTCAGAGTATATACAACCCAAAAACGATATTAATTTGGCTTTTTGGAGTTTATATTCCTTTTTTCAGGAGTCAAAATCTAAAATTTCTTAGAACCTTTAATACAAACAAAACGTTACCGTCATGGAGATTAAACAGATGGTTTATCTTTATCTGATTGAGTACATGCTAGAAATTTGTATTTCAGTACTTATTACAGGTTATATAAAATTAAAGGACTAAGGTCAAGTTATACCGAAAAAGAGTTGAAAGTTCTACAGAAATAAATACTCTATAAGTCTGAGCTGATTCTATCAGCACATCAAGAGAGTAAGTTGTTTTTTACTTACTTTACATTGTACTTTTCCTTTTTGCCATTCTTTACCACATTTTTTGTCCTTTACATTGCTTTATTTGATTTTTTCTTTTACTTGAATACCTTTGGTGTTGTAATTTTATTATACCGATTAACAACGATTTTAGAATGATTTTCACAGATATTATAGAAATTATTAATTATCTACTATGCATTTTGAATTTTTTAAGTCAATCACTTTTTTACTTGCTTAAGAGTTTATAACTTTTAAATTAAAATAATTACAAACAAATACAATTACAAAAGTCAAACTTAAAAATGAAACTACATTTTAGTGAGAGATGGTTTATTTTTCACATTGTTCAGCATAGGCTGAGCATTAATACTGTAACAGCTCTGAATTTTGATTCAGAAATAAAAGTGCTTATTATTTTGTGTTTCCATATATAAAAAATTAAATTTTGAAAATTCCAGTTCGCACCATAGATGACTTACGAGACAACTCTACAGGATAATGTCAACTAATTGATAAAAATATGCTGATGCATGTTGCTGAATCAGTTTATGCTATTGACTTTATCACTATATTATCACAGTTTAGATAATAAAGTCAATTTGTTTGGAAAAGTGACGCTTTGAATGCCGTTTCATTTAAGGTTAAATTGTATAAATTCAGTACAGACCGATTTATAACCCATACCCGCCTAGGCTTAAAAACTTATTGAACACACGTTAGCACTAGAGCTGGCAACCGGATTCGGATTTTCGGATATCCGAATTTTTTTTATGCGAAGATCCGAAGCTAAAAATCCGGTATTCGGATTTATACGGATTTATCCGGATTTCGGATTTTAGGTTTAGATCCGGATTTCGGATTTCTCATAGCAATCCGGATTTCAGATTTTACACAGCGATCCCGATTACGGATTTCTTACAGAGATCGGGATTTCGGATTTCTCACGGAGATCCGGATTTCGGATTTTTTACAGAGATCCGGATTTCGATAACGAATACATCCAGATCATATATTTATAACAGATTTATCGTTGATTTTGAATAATCAAGTTTAAAATGAGGAACTTAGACAGACTTAGACAGCGATTTTACTGGAATACGCATATACCTATAATTTTTCTCCTATGTTTATCTGAATTAACTGCATATTCATACAAATAATACATGCCAGATTAATGCAGACTGTATTTATGTATATTTACTTAAATGTTTAATTTAATTTAATAAATAAACGCACGCAGATAAATTCAAAACGGATTTTTGCTTAAATCCGAATATCGGATTTTTAAAAAAATCCGGATAGCGGATTATTTAGGGTAAATCCGGATATCGGATTTTTCGGATATATCCGGATATCGAATTCTTCGGATAAATCCGGATAGCGGATTTTCCGGATGAATCCGGATAGTGAATTTATTGGATAAAGGATTTGCAAGACGGATTTTATCCGGATAGTAAAAATCCAGCGGATTCCGGATTATTCGGATACCGGACATTTTAAAATCCGAAATCCGGATATTAAAATGTAACGGATTTGACAGCACTAGTTAGCACTAGACTCAATCTAGTATACATTCACCATTATTTGATCTCCTACTCTCCATTGCTTATTTTTAATAATTAGCGTATTTTCAACACTCCGAATATTTTTTACATGCAAACTGGTTGCTGCACTAGTTTTTGGGTTTTTTACTGGCGTTATCGTTGTAAAATCCCGCGAATAATGCTAGTAACAATGGGCGCTCTCATAAACCTCAATTTACTAAGTATACATGACACTTTACATAGCCATGTTTACACGCACGTTTACGTGTCCGATTTTAGAACTTGAATTCCGAATTACATTAAATAACACCTGGTAGGGATGATTTGATTGTTGCGGTAGAATAAGGTACCTTTAAAAATCTGTGGGATCTAAGGCGATAACAGCATATAGGATGTTCCATTAAACTAAAAATTAAAAAAAAATGTATAAATCCCAAATATGCGATGTAGTCGAAAGAGAAACATCAGAAGAACGAATCAATATACAATCTACATGGTGTTAATTAAAAAAGGACAGTCGCAGAATTGTAAAAATACGAAAACATCCAGGTTCCTCTATTACAAGAAAGCGGTTTATCTCCAGAACGAAACTTTAGTTTGTTTAGTGAATAACTTACAACGACATATGATCTTTTTCAAAAAACAACAAAGTGAGAACCCACTGGTTCATTCTAATTTTTAATGCCTTTATAATATTTATTTAACTAACTTACAAACTAAAACGCGTACGTACGTTCACATAAGAATGTGTGTTAACTTACCTTTATAAACCAGCTCATAAAACAGTTATTTGTTAAACAAAGCACTCGTTTTATTGTAATTGAAATTAATACGTATAAGTGCATAAACAATAATCCTATTGAAGTTTCATTGTTCATACATTCATAAAACCGGCACACCTACATAAATAATATTCCCACACTTACGCACGTATATGTATGAAAACAACATTTAATACACTTACAGTGTCGTAAATTTAGATAGTACACTGTTACATGGTTGTTTACTAGAAATTGAAGGGATGTGGTAATGAGTATCAATGCTGATTGTAGAGATTACAGTAAGCTTCTAATACATCATTATTCTGTAATTTCTGATAAAAAGTGTAGCATAACCTATTGTAATTGATAATATTATTTTTAACGAAGTAAGACAAGACACAATTAACCATGTTACTAAAAATAATTACCGAATACTTGCGCCGACTCATTACATATATTAAAGCAAAACATTGATCTCCACCTGCGCTGAAAAGTAATTTAAATACTTCCCCTATCTGTGATTTTATTTATATACAATAGTTCATAGATTCTGCTTGCCATGAAAAAACATTTAGCTGTAGTTCTTATTGTATTATAATTAACTTCTTCATCAACTTAAATAGAATAACGTATTGTTATAATCATTTTATATCACTTTAAATTATATCATAATTACTTTACCACTGTAATACAATAATTATATAGTATTTGTTACAGTTTACTAGCCATCTGTGTGTGGTGGTAGCTCAGTTAGTAGAGCGCTCGCTTTCTGAATAAAACGTCGATTCTGGCTTGGGTTCGAAACCTAAGCAGAACTATGCAGATTTATAAAAATCTTGTCTGCAACCCACCACACACAATTTCCGAATTCGGCTTGCAGCCGTGGGATCTTAATGCTAAAAACCTTCTCTGGAATTTCTGTCGTTCGGATTCGACGTTAAACTGTAGGTCCCCCGTTGTTTCTACCTTAGCGCTGAGGAGAAACACGTGGCAGAGAAGAGGCCGATGCCCAGCAGTGGGATGGAAAGGCTGTTGATGATGATGATGACTAGCCATCTGTATTTATTGCAATTTTCATACGAAGACGATTATATCGAAGTTTATTATATTTTCAGGACAACTTGCATATACGTCCTGTTTCTACAATGTTGAAACATCTAGGTGTATTTTAGAATAAACATCGTATTCTTAAAGTTTTAATAATTTCCTGAATATTTTACTGTATTTTACATATGAAATTGTGTAACTGAGAATTTCATTCCTTGTTTACGTTGGTGATTGGTTGTCCATAACACCAAATTCTGCCAAACTGATCAGTGCCTAGCCACAAAATAATCATAAAATATTGGTATGTATTGTGTAGACATACGAAAGCTGCTTTGGGCATCTTTTAGAGGTTTCATCCCTAAAACTAGAAGAAGTGAAGACATTAATGTGCTTTTCATTGTTGTCTATGCAAAGAAAATCTATTGTCTATGGTTGGGAGATGAAGCAAATATCCTCTCTGCTTCCTAGCATAAAACAGGCTCCAAGTGTCTTTTTTCTGGTTACGATATACTAAAGAAGAATCGAACCGAGGCCCCCCTTTATGTTTAACATCTGAAAACTTTTAAATATCTTTGTTACTTAATTCTTCTTTGACCCATCTCTTGCTCATATAAATTTGCCTGAGAATTTTCTCTTAGTACAAATCATGGAACACGTGCAATGTGAAAGTTATGCACCAATGAAGAGATTAGCTACAAACAGATGAAAATGGAAATCCGTTGTGTTGAATCCAACCAATCCACAGGTTTGACAACCACAAAGAGAGAGAGCGAAAGTCCGGTTGCACGTATGAGGCTGCTATTACTTTACTTTCCTTCAATGTAAGACCTCTGTTCAAGATTTTCTTGCAGTCTAACGGCTTTTTAGGGCGCTTGTCCTACTGTACAGTATTATCTAAATGTATGCCCTTCAATCAATACAGCAGTCTTGCCTTTAGAAGTTCTTTTCACGTGAGACGATTAGAATTTTGAAACGTCAACTACTTTAGAAATGTAAAATTCCTCTGATTCTATACTCAGTCACAGAAGACCTCCGAAATCTTGCATTTGATTGGTAAATTAATTTGCTTCTAGATAACCGGCTATGAAAAATTCGGAAAACTACCTTGACCACAATTACCTACCATCCTGTAGTAAACAAATTTGATGATCATTTTCCAAATCAGTACAAACCGATATCATTTAAAAATACTGGATATTCCTTCTACCATTTTTGCGACACCGTTTTTCGGAAACAAATCCATATTTTCAAATTATTGAATTAGGAATATATAGTTTCCTTAAACAAAAATAGCTTAAGTGTTTTCACAAACAAGAAAGATTAATCGTTCACCTAGACGTATAATTTTCTAATATTCGTAACCCTTTCTTAACACTTATTGTTGTTGTCGAATTGTATACTAAAAACTCTAATGCTAACCCCTCGGTTTCCACGAAATCCTCACTACGAAGATAGTTTTTCCAGTACAGAAAAACGTAAATCAGATCCAAATTACCAAAACTGGAAAAATCAAAACTCGCTCTGACATAGTTATGTTAAATTGTGATTTGAACACGTATAGGAAGTAAGTAATACACCATTTTAATTAGAGCAACCAATGACTTCGCCCACTTTGCAAGCACTTTTTGAAATGGTCTTCAAAAAGTCAATGAAGCTTTAACGTCTAAGAGTTAATTGCAAACTGGGCGCAACCTTATGGGTACTGTGATGGCTTAATTTGAATGTGAAGTATTAAATTGCACTCATATATATCACGGCATTCCGTCTTTCATACAACTGTTAACAACATTCACGTCCCCTAATGACCCCAGCAGTCTTTCTTTGTCGCATGCTTCTCCCCAATTCTAACATAGGAACACGGGCGTCCCACAACTTAACGTCAAAACAGAATGATAAAAATCCAGCGAAGGTTTAGGCTGTGAGGCGTCACGGTTGCCAAAGCCGAAATGGAGAAAGATGTTAGACGGGTTGCAGTACTACCTTTTATTTCACCGCATCAGTGGTATCTATGGTTAGATACTAGACATTTTATAATAGTTTGCTTAAATTTTCAAGCACTTTATCATCACTATGCTTGCAGTAGCCTTCCTAAACGAACGTATTTGACCATATATGTTTAAATTTAAACCCTTTGCCGTATAAAATTAACATTTGGTTATTTCTGTCTATTCACGACTATTTCTCAAATGTGGTATTATCTTCTTTCTTCCATATTTCTTGCTTCTATTCTACTTTGAATTATTCGTTTTAATAATTTATATGTGCTGCTTCACGGTATGTATTCTTGATTTGTGGTTATTAGCAATTCTCTCTATTTATTACCCTCACTGGCGATGGTATCTTTAACATTTTAAAACCTATTTTTTCTTCTCAAAAATATCATCTTGGTAATTAGTTTAATTAATTTGTAACGAAATTTATAAGTAATTAGGGTGGATGATCACAAGCACTTATACTATTAAAATAAATTGATCTTCCTCATACCAGCAGTAAGAGAAAGTCATTAAAGTGTATTTTTTTATTTAGTATAAATCTTATGCAACTCATTAAATTGATTTTCCTCATTAGCAATACGGCAACTTGGCTCCGCTTTAGTGTCATGACTAATAATTCTGCAGGCTTTATTTAGTCATCAAAATTAGGTGCAGATGTTTTAAATAATGTAAACTACAATTTTGTAAGTGAATATACTTAACATAGTGTTTAAGACTTTCAAATAAGCTTTATAAAGCTAGTTTGTTCACTGAAAAGTTAATAAAACAAAGTTTAGCGTCTTAGTAAACTACAAACTTCGTAAAGGCAATTCAGTTGAAATTAAAACATTCTCAATACAAACGATTTCCAAGATGTAAGCTATAGAGTGTAGACCGTATCGCAGTTGGCAGTCAGTAGATATAAGAAAAAAATTGATGGGAAGCATCTAATAGCATCCAGTGTTGAAAGGAAAACTTGAGGTATCTTGCTTAAAAACAAGAAAAAAGTACGAAATATCTTAATATTCTTTATTGAAGAGGCAAATCTACCTATAAGAACGATTAATAAAAGCTATTTTGTGAAAAAATTGAAATTTCACGTGAAGATTTTCGTTGGATGATTTTTTACTATTTTAGTAAAGGACTAACTCAACAACAATGCATAGAATCGCTTCGTTCAACTTTTGGTAATGAAGTACCATCAGAAAAGACTGTTTATAATTGGTTTGCAGAGTTTCATCGTGGTCGTGCGTCCGTCAGTGATGAATTTCGTGAAGGTCGACCAAAATCGGTTGTTATTCCAAAAATTTCTATGCTGTGGGAACATGACTGAAAAAGATTGGCATGTGACTTACAGTGAGATAGAGGAATCCTTAGGCATATCGAAGACTGCAGTACATTCGATTTTGCATGAACATTTAGCTCTGAAAAAGATCTATTCCGCATAATTTGACCGAAGCTCAAACGAGGATGGTTTAATTGGTGTAAGGAAATGCTCAAAAAATTTGATCGAGGAACTGCAAAATCCGTATGCAACATCGTAAGAGGTGGCGAAACTTGGATATATTCATATGAACCGGAAACTAAGCAACAATCCACTGTTTGGGTGTTCCAAGATGAACCAAATCCCACAAAAGTTATTCGTTCACTTCCAAGAAAATGATCGCTTGTTTCTTCGGTTGTACTTGACATGTCGCAACCATTCCTTTAGAGGATAGAAGAACAGCTAACGCTGAATGGTATATAACAATTTGTTTGCCAGAAGTCATCGACGAAATCAGGATAAACAACCGGAAACGTCGCATCATTCTTCATCATGATAATGCCAGCTCTCACACAGCACGTCAAACAGTTCAGAGTGGAAAAAATGTTTCCAGAATTGGTTTGAATGCATCCAAAAGTGTATAAATTTTAAAGGCGAATGTTTTGAAAAGCAATGAAAGAGATTGTTCCCAAAAAATTTTTTCTTTCCTAGTTTTTACTTAAAAGGCTGCCCTCATATTATACATTAATTGTCTATCTAAGTTTCATTATTGATAATTATAAGAGAGATAATTAAGTTAATAAAATTATGTTTACTCATTAGTTATTATGTAGGTGATTTGATCATCTACTGCAACTCCTCTAAATTGGTTGTACTAGTTAAAAAACACTACTCGAATATATATCTATACGTATCAGCCGCTCCCTTCATATGGCCACCCCGTACACAAATCGTGTTTCCAGTGCAGTTCCTATTTGGGAATTTCGCTGTCCGGATCGCCAATTATTTCCGTTCTTTATTATATCAATGTGGCGTAAAAATATAATGTAGTGGCTATTTTTTGTGCGTAACGGATATTTTTTATCTATTCCCCACTCGTTATGCTTTGAACGCTTCAGACATTACTCATGCACCGGCGAGTCTGCAATTTTTACTGTGCAATAAATCATCATTATTGGCCGGTGCGCGTTGGCTTACTTTTTTGTTAGAGAGACACATTCATTAAATTGTGTAGCTGTTTTAAATGGGCCGCTTTGTTTTTGACGATTATTACTGGTTCCTTTTTTCCTGTATTCCGTGTTTTAAACATGTTCGGTAGAATGGAATCAAAGATGCGTTGTGTTACACAAGGTAAAACATGCTTAATTTTTACGAACTCGGTAAAAGTCACCGTTTACAAATATTAAAACACTATTCCTTTAATGTTTTTAATTTTAATTTTTGCTTTCATTATTATGGTTGTAGTAGCAATTCCTTCGTTTAGTACCTTCGGGGTACATTTCACATTACATGCTTTTTACATGTAGACAAACAATTTATAAACGTCGACCTAACATATTTTAAAAATCTATTGCAGGAGTGGAATACAGAATTAATGTTATGAACGTTTTCATAAAATTGGTACATGAGATTGAATTACAACTTGAATATTTCCATTATTATGATATGGCTAGGCAAATGGTGCATTATTTGCAAGAATTTTTCACGATTGTTTTATAAGCTAACGTATAAGATTTAAGATTTCTTGATATGAGACCCTTCGACTTATTTGTGGTCCCCATATAAACAACAACGGATTTAAGACCTCCGAGCTACTGAAGAATATTTTAATTACTATAATCATTTATATTACTTTCAGTAACTGCAGTAGTATGCAGAAATAACGTCTACCTTCAAAAATTTGCTAATAAAACGAGTTTTCTCAATTCCACCCAGTCCTATCTGCAAAAAATTATAGAAAGCTCACGATACCATAACAGCTGCTTTCCTTTGAATAACCCATGTTTGAAATTTTTTATCCCACTGGAACATAAGAAAGTAAAGCCACAAGCGGTATGAAAAATGAAACAGCTAATTTTACTTTATTTAGTATATTACCGTTTACAGCGTTGGTATTCTTGTCGTATTGTTTATTTCATTTTCTGGCTGGTAAACAAACACATCTAAGTATTTGAGTGCTTTCATACCATTGTTTGATTTGTCTTAAGATTTATTGTTATTTTGATGCAGATGCATTGTGGTCTCGTAAATAATGACGCTGTTAGTGTGACATTGTGTTGACTTTCTAAGTAAAAGGCCTTAAATAGAGTCTGCACCGTCGCTAGATATTCCGGTACTAGCTAGTCTTGTGCAGTGGCTCTAATCTGTCTTGTTTTCGCTGTTCAATACAAAATTACCCCGATTTTATGCAATTTGTATCGCGCAATTCTTAGATTCAATGCATAATCTGTTTAATACTACACTTTTCAGACATCGCATCGTCATCCCAGGGAGAAGTATTATGGTACCTTAAAGGCAGATATACGAGAGAACTGTATTGTGATGTAGATACATTGATGCATTGATTACGGTCTGTGCTGCCGACAGATATCCCACAACTAGCTATTCCTGTGGTGTGTCTTTCCAGCCTGTCTTGTTTTCATAGTTAAACATTACCGCATATTTCTGCGGTATCGCTAAGTTCTTAGATTCAATGAATCAATCTGTTAAATATTGCAGTTTTAGACATGGAATCCTAACACATCTCAAGGAGAAGTATTATAATAGGTATCTTAAAGGCAGTTATACGAGGAAACTGTATTATGATGTAGATGCATCTCATAAATTACGATGCTTTTAGTGGCATATTGTGTTAATTCTCTGAGCAAGAGCCTTGAGTAATGTCTGCGCTACCGACAGATATTCCGCAACTAGCTAGACTTGTGTTGTGGCTCTCTATTCTGTCTTGTTTTCGCAGTTTAACACAAGATTACCGAATTTATCTGCAATCGTATCGCCCACTTGTTAAAACATCTTAACGAGAAGTATTATGGTACCTTAAACACAGATATAGGAGAGAATTGTATTGTGATGTAGATGCATTGTGTACTCATAAATTAAGACGCTGTTAGTAAGATATTGTGTTGATTCTCTAAGTCAAACGCCTTGAATATGGTCTGCACTGCCAATAGATATTTTGACAATAGCGTAGCCTTGTGCTGTGGATCTTTAGTCTGTCTTGTTTTCGCAATTCAATAAAAATTACTGCATTTCTCTGCAATTGTATCGCCAACTTCTTAGATTCAATGAATAAATCGGTTAAACATTGCATTTTTTAGACGTGGAAACGTAAAACATCTCCAGAAGAAATATCATGGTACCGTACAGGCAGAATACGAGAGAAGGTCATCGCATTCCCTTGAGAGCTAAAGGATCAAGAAGAGATACACCGCCTATTGCACCTAATTATTTAATATTACCAAAGGGCGTAAACTGTGGTCAAATAATTTAAACATCACATTTTACAGGATAGACGAGGTTTTAAAAGCACATTTTAAAACTGTAACCACTAGGTGTGCTTATTATTTGTAAATTAACATATTCAGGAATAATTATTTTAAATTCTTGGAAGTAAAAACTAATGCATCTTTAAAAATTTACCTTGACAAATGACAAATAGTTCTTAGAACTTAATAAATCTATGGCTTACATGCATTGTTTGCCACTCCAACCTTTATCGAACATCTTATTGATCATACTGCACCTGTACAAAAAGCTTTCAGCATACTTGCATTAAAAAATTGCTGTATTTTGCTAGAATTATTGGGCAACGATTGTGTAATTAGAAATCTTTCGTTGGGCTAATATCACCTTAACTCAATAAATAATTTAAGCACATATAATTTTCAGAAGTATTCGTGAATACCGGATGATATGAATCATATCCAAATGTATCGACAACGAACGAAACCCTTAGTTCATGAGGTCGTCTGGAAGAGCATGATTAAGTTCAACATTATAAAGGAATAATGCGCCTTCTCATCATTTTGATATCTTTTCCGCGAAGAATCCCGAAAGAAGAAGCATCATATAGATGCTATTTCAAGACAATCTTATCCTTATTTACATAGGGAGGGCAGCGGGTGACCACCCGCTCTATAATGCAGTCTATCCCGAGGGAAAAGGGCTGGCTCGCGATTGGTACAGGCTGATAGCCACGGAATAGGGTGATGGAAATCATCTTGGTATTTGTTATGCATTGCTGGATTGTGGACAGTGCCCGGTATAATATTTCAATATATTCCCCGTTTCGTTTGATATGCGCGCAACGCCTCTGATGTAAATACATGAGATCTAAATAAAATTTCACGGACGAACAGTTCTATATTGAAATGAATGTTACAAACGCAATAAAAATTTTCGAACGTCCGCATTTTACAAGATTCACGACCGAAATTATATGTAAGTCAATTCTGGATATAAGAGGTGCCTCGAATGCATCCTGCTTTACATTTTTCATAACTTCGAGCATGCTCGTGTTGATGTGCTCACTACATGTGTTCTAATTTGAAGACAATTTAAACTACAACATTAAGAAGCATAAGAACATTATTAATCAAAAAATTGAAATATCCACATTTCATTAGTTCATGATCTGAATTTGTTATAGTATTTTTGAGTTTCAAATAAAACTATAACGACCTGTTTTTATTACTTATATCAACACATGATATGTACATTTTTGATTCCACATGTTTTTATAAATATGAAACCTATGGAATCAAATATAAATCTGTGGATTCCGATGCTACGTGATAAACTCATACCCCATCGAAGGCGGAAATTCGATAGAATGCGGATGGTACACGTTCTAGATATATTATCATTAGCGGTATTTTTCTTCAGAAACACCGTTTATGATTTATAACTAGTTATAAATAATACCAGAAAACAGGAACTTGCCAGGCTAGTGCCCCCCAAAATCCGCCAAATCTGTGTATGAATAAAATGTCAAAAAAAGGAGAATTGAAAAACTATTAATAGCGGTAATGGTATTGCCAATATATTAAACATTTTTGTGAAAGTTAAACCTCGCCCTCAAATACCATATAATAAATATTAAGAATTTTATAAAACAACTAATAGTTTTCTGAAATTATTAAATTGGTCGATTAACAAAAATGTTCTTTCGATAAAGGAAACATTTAAAATATCAAACGAAGGAACCATAATAGTAATTTTTAATAGTGGGTAAAAGTAATTTGAGCTTAGAACTTTTGCACTAACATATGTTCTCTATTTTAATATGGCCAGGAGCTAGTGATTTCGTGGCAAACAATGGTTGAATCAATTTTTAAATATCAGATACTCTGTGGTATCCATTTTCAAAAGTAAAACATTATATATATATATATGAATCAAGAACTACAGGGTTTACCAGAAACATCAGTTCGATATATTAAATATTGAGAATACAACAAACAACATAAAAAATAACTAGTTTGAATGTAAAATGAATTTAAATTTAGAACAATTATTTATGTAGACTATTTAAAATAGCCATATCTGTAGCAATTTTATTTTAAATAATTTTGTATTTACATTTGAATATCACATATACAAAGCAATATACATTTTATAAAATATAATATTCTCAAAATAAGCAAATTTCTATTTAGTGTAGTATTTGTTCAATAAAGAAATAATTGGAACTAGAAATCATATCTAAAGCATTCATATCGGATTCTTTGCATGAAACCAAAATTCCTAAATTACCAGATGTGTATAGTGCAATGTTTATAACAGATTTCCAGAAAAAGATGATGTAGTATGGAAGCAATTTTGTGTACGTGAAGGCAAGGCGAGACGGTCGTTGGTTAGAGGCCAGCGCCGTAGGCTTCTAGGCCGAAGCTCCGGGGTTTAATTCGGATTTTTAACTAACGTTAAGCTGTAGGTCCTCTATGCCTGTGCCACTTTAAACGGGCAACACAGGCATAGGAGAAGGTCGTGGGTATCGTAATAGATAAAACACTGGAAGAAGAAGAAGTAGGCAAGTTGCATTTGCGCTGTGTTTAACTTCACATATGTATACACAAGACAGTGCAGTGCAAGAATTGCTTCAGTACTACTTCGAAAAATAACAGTTTTTGTGTAGTCGCACAGAAAAAACAACAAAGAATAGTGAAATTAAGCAAAAACCAATCATTGCTTGCGATTATAAAATTTGACAATTAATTGTCAACCGACAGAGAAATTGCATTTATGGTCATCCCATTGTGTTGCGTACGAAGTTACGACGTACGTTTACATTAAAAAATTCATTCTGATAGTAGCATTAGCACAAAACACAGTTTACACCACGCACTTGCGTAATTTTCAGTACAGGTATTTAGAAAGTTTAATTTGTTTTATTTTTGAACTTGCCGCCGCTCTTAATATCGTAACCGCTCGGGTGCTGTGCACTCTCCACTTAGCGTGTCCTGTCAACATCTGCTTTAATTTTAATTGATTTCGGATAGCAGATTTTTTTGTTATTTCTTTTTCAATTCCACAGCAGCTTTTTGGCACTGATATTTCCTAACGTTTCTATAATAGACCACAATAATTATCAGTGTTTTTCGAGCTTGCCGCCGCTCTTAATATCGTAACCGCTCGGGTACTGTATACTCTCTACTTAGCGTGTCCTGTCAACATCTGCATTAATTTTAAATGTTTTCGGATTGCAGATTTTTTGTTATTTTTTTCTCAATTCCACAGCAGGTTTTCAGCACTGATATTTTCCTAAAGTTTCTATAAAAGACTTCACAATTATCAGTGTTATCTATTCACTCATAACTAAGGACAAGCGGTCGATTATCGCCACCCCAACTCCCCTAACAACCGCCCTTCACCCCCCGGCTAGAGCCCGAACACCTCATCAGTCAGAGTCATTACGAACAGAGATAATTAATTACATTTACTCTCTCCCACCTTCCGAGAATTGCATAACATTAATTTTCTACCTCCTTCGCCCTCTCCTGCCCCGTAAAGCTCTCATTTCTCATTATGACTCCTCTATAACACAGAAATTACTGTATTTCAAAGAATGATATAAATTATTGGCTTAATTGCAAAGATACTTAGCCATACAGGCACTAATTATAAGTTTTCAAGCGATTCTCTACTGCGTTATTACGCCGAGATCTTGATGTGCTGATATACGGTGGAAAATGCTTTTTATTTTTAAAACCAACCTGTAATTATTAGTGGCTTATTTTAATGCTTTAGAGAGAAATTGTAATTACAATATCTGTGACATTAACGAACGCAGATTTATTATTTTCAATTTTCAATGAAAATTACTGTAAGCACATAACCATCTTTTTTAATATTATATTAGGCATATTTTTTCTTAGGAATTTTAAACACTGTTAGCTTATCGTTTTAATTTGTCTAAAATGACTTAAGTAGCAAAACCGCAGAGTTTCATAAACGCTGTTTTTATAACCAGATTTAATTGCCAAATTAAATACCTGTTTCGAGCAGCATAAAAGACATGATAATTGTTGTAGTGTAGCTTGTAAGTTGAATAAAGTTACGACAAGACAGCATATTGAATTTAGAATTTCTCAATTGTCGAAGAGAATCTGTCGGTGTCAATTCCTTATCAATTTTCACGTAAAAGTCTTGGGGTGATAATTTTATTTCATTACGTTATCAACAAAGTACAGAAAGTTGACGTTCCTTAAATTTGCCTTACAACTATCTACATTCGGCTTTATAGTAGACATGATGTTATATAAATATTTAAAATTAAAATCTGTCGAATCGGTTAAATGAAATTCTTGCTGCTAACATATCCTTCTAGATATTACTCTGACATTTAGGTCCAGTTAAGAAGTCGATAATTAGCAGCACTCCGGCCATAACTAGCTAAAGTGTGAAATTAGCTAACCTTAATTTAATTATTTTTTATCACGAGATGAGAACTTTCACTCGCGTAGGTAGTGGAGCTAATTTATGGTTATTTTACCTAAGAAAATAGATTCTTGTGCGGCGATCTACTGTTGTTGAAATTTATTCGATTTTTATTGATATTTATACGCCGTTAGATTGTATTGGGCAGTAAATCTTATTCGAAAACAAGGTTTTATATTTATGATTCAATGAACCTTACACACCTCAAGCCAAATGTACTCGTAAGTAATTCACTTGTGCGGATGATTAATGAACTAACGGTATTGATAATCTTGTTTTTGTATTGCCTTTGCCATTTTTTATATGTATGTAGGCGTAAGATGTACAGCTTCAACTTATTATAACCAAAGATCCACAGTAATCTTTGTGATAAAGAAATACTACTCGATTTATAAAGAAAAAAATCCTAATGCATTTGCTTGGAATGTGTTTGCAACCACGCCATTCCTTCCATATTAGACATTTATTGATGAAATATACTAATAATGGTACAGTTAATCGTTAAACATTGAAAACTGTTTATTACAAACAATATTTTTCTAACAGAAAGTTGACAAGTTGAAAATTTGGCTTAAGAACTGTATCATGTAGAATATTGAAAAACTGATAACTAAAAATGTCAAATTACTATATTTTATGATATGTCTATGTAATTTTAGAAACTATTTAAAACTAACTTGTGTTCTTCCCTTGTACAGATTGGAAAAAAATGTTAAAATAAATTTCCAAGTGGGTTATACATGTCTGAAGTTATTCTGAAAAATTTTCAGTTTATTTTACTATTTTGCACCAAACTAATAGTCTTTTCTGTTTACTCGAGCTTCAACCACTTATCTCAAGGAAAACAGCATAATGTAAAGTAAATGAAGAGAGAAACTGTGGAAAAATATTGAGGCTAATCGGTAGAAAAGCGAAGAAATAAATAATTATCCTGGTTTCTACTAATCAAATAAAAATGCGAAATATTGTAAAATTTTCGTGTTTCGCCATAAGTCGTACGATGGAAACATCTTACTTGCAACAATAAAGTAACTGTTGACCTACAACTCTTTTTAGCGGAACAATTAACTTTAAATCCTTTGTACAGGATTGTCAATATTACAATTTACTTTCGGCTTAGACCGCGTGGTCATTTGGGAACTACACCCAGCATTATCAGGTAAGGCCCGACCTGTAGCTGGTCTGCCTTTACAGGAAATTGCTCTAGAAGTTTGAGCAATATTTGTTCGTAGGCCCTGCCTGCCTAAACAGGACCGTGAATAGAACACTGAATAGAACAGAGTGAATAGAACACTGTTCTATTTAGTGTTCTATTCACTCTGAAGATGCAAACTGCAATGTCTTGCGAAACGTTAGTTTGTATGAGTTCACAAACAGCTAACAGGCATAAGCCGATTAAGGATTATTGTCCTGGCAAACAAAATATATTAAGATCAAATCCTTGTCCGCCTCCAGGTTTAAATAATCTAGACACACGGCCCTGTTTAGGCAGGCAGGGCCTACGGACAAATATTGCTCAAACTTCTAGAGCAAATGCTTGTAAAGACAAACAAGCTACAGGTCGGTCCTTAACTGATAATGCTGGGTGTAGTTCCCAAATGACTATGCGGTCTAAGCCGAAAGTAAATTGTAATATTGACAGTTGGAGAAACCACGAAAGCCTCAAAGAACATGTGTACAGGATGTTTCCAGTAACATGCTCCATGTAGGGTTTCCGCACTTGGCACTTCTGAGTAATCGTGTATTCAAGAAGAAATGTATCATAAATCCTTAGATTCTGAAAATATCTTATTGTATATTTATACACTATTAATGTACTTTCTAGTGACACAGGTAATTTTGACTGTAGGCAGTTCGGTTTTGTGTTTTTAACAAATTTGATAATTGTTGTAGGCTTCTTCTATTTTTACAACCAAATTTTCCCTCATTACAAAACTCCGTCAAGCCAATCATATTTAAATTTGTTTAAAAGCTGTTTAAATTTGCCAAATGCAAATGTAAAGACAAAATTTTCTATGTTATGCACGTTACATTTTTGCAAGTGTAGTGATAGAGACAATAATATTAATTATCTGGATTTCCGCGACCATAAATCCTCTAATTAAGCGCTCGTTTTATTGTGATGATTCTGGTAATTGGAAACAATAATAATTATTTTGATAGTTATTTCATAGATTATGTAATTGTTGGTATACTATATGTATACGGTATGTTTGTAACAACTGCATACAGTACAAAGTCTATTGACCTGGAGAGGTACGAATTCAATAAAACGAGCTAAATTGTAAAATCTTCACTGCTAAAAATCCAACACAAGATTCGAAAACCCACACAAATATTTTGGGGACGTCACAATTAATTGTTAATGTTTTTCTAACATCAAACGTAATTCTGCCTATATCATATCATCATAACCAAATATGAACAGAAACGATTTTTTCTGTTTCCTGGAACTATATGGTAAGCGACGCTGTTTCAGTGCCTCACAGTGATTTAATTTAATGCCAATGGAAAAACGGATACTTTAGTTTTACATATGTGAATGTTAGGAAGTCCCGTGCGGGGATTTGCCAGTTACCTCCATCGGGTGCGTCCCCATTGGAATTGGGGAAAGCCCGTCGGGGTTGCAAGCCAGCAAATTCGATGGGTAGTGAGGAAATAAAATACTCACCGTGAAACAAAAACTGGCCTGGTCCTCCAGGTTGGGGGTTAAGGCGATGGACCAGTACTCCATTACTTGTAAAAAATTCTCTCACACACTAAAAATTCTAGAAATAGCCTCGGAAATTCGGACGGATTATATGGAAAACGACAGAAGGCAAGGCAAAGATTTATGATTTGTGGAACATGGAACGTCCAAAGGAGTCGTGGAAAAATGCCAGAAATAATATCGGAAATGGAAAATTTAAAAATAGATGTACTCACTTTAACAGAAACAAAACGAAAAGGAAATGGATCAGAAATGGTCAGAAAATATATACACCTGTTCAGCGGAGTCCCAAAAGACACCCGTGCAAAGCGTGGAGTATCGACGCTGATAAACAAAAGATTGAAGAAGAAAATTACCAACTGGGAGCCTATAAATGAGAACATCATCAAAATGAATCTACATATCTATGGGAGAAGAATTACAATATTTGGAATATACGCCATTTCGGACGACGAACCTGTGGCAATAAAGGATGAATTCTTTGAGAAACTAAACGAAGTATTAACAGATATTGGAAATACCAGGGATGTCATAATGTTAGGTGACTTCAATGGGCACACAGGGAATAAAATAGGTGACAAAGTGGTAGGTCCTTTCGGTGAAGACAATACAAAGATAAATGACAACGGTATACGACTAATTGATCTCTGTACACAGAACGAACTAAAAATAGCGAATGGATTTTATAAACATAAATGGATCCATAAGTACACCTGAGAACAACAAACAAGACACCTTAAATCAATTATAGACTATCTAATCATGAAACAGAGGTCCGTTATACAATTACACGACGTCAGAGTACAGAGAGGAGCAAACTGTGGATCTGACCATTATTTACTGAGAGGGAAAATGTATCTGCCCGGATGGAATATACATCAAAGAAACCGAGATTCTCAAGAAGGTGCAAATGGGGACCCCGTAGATTACCCTAAATATAACCTAGATAGTTTACTCCACGAAAGCACTAAGTATTTATATCAGCGACGATTAGACGAATATCTAATAAGTTCTGAGGAGGAAATCTTCGAAACAAAATACAACAACATGATAGAAAGCATCCATAAAGCTGCGCGAGAAGCCATAACAAAAATTGAAAAGTAACAAAATGTGGTGGACAAAAGACATTGAAAAACTGATAGAACGAAAGAAACAACTATACCTAAAATAGCTAAATACAAAAAACCCAGAAGACAAGGAAGCATTTAATAACATCAAAAGAGAAACGCGACGGAAGATAAATTACCTAAAAAATGAAATGTGGGATAGGAAATGTCAAGAAATAGAAGGATACATAGGAGGAAGGAAATGTACAGAAGCCTGGAAATTTATTGAAAGAATCAGAAAAACCGGTAGGGATAATGTTAATATACAAAATATATCACAGAAACAATGGAAAAATCACTACGAACAATTATTGCAAGAAAACAGACCACAATATACTCAAGATGCCTTACAAATTAATATAGAAGGATAAATAGTTGAGATAGATGAAAACACCGTAAAGAAAGCTCTTACAAAACTGAAGAACGGAAAATCCTGTGGACCAGAAGGAGTATATGCAGAATTGCTGAAGAGTGGTACGGACAAACTCGTTAGGACGATAACACAACTGTTTAATGAATGTCTAAATGGTCAAGAAGTCCCCAAAGAATGGAAGGTGGCTCATATATCATCGATCTATAAGAAAGGCAACAGGAATGATTGTGATAATTATAGAGGAATTTCAGTGACGAGCTCTATTAGTAGACTATATGGAAGAATACTGAGAGACCTGATAGAAAAAGAATTCATAGAGGAGGAAGACCAAAACGCATTCAGAGGTGGAAGATCATGCACGGATAACGTATTTGTCATGAAACAGATAATCGAAAAAAGTGCAGCGGTAAATCTAGAAACGCATATTCGGTTTATAGATCTAACCAAAGCTTATGACAATATACCCACCTGCAAGTTATGGGAAATACTACAGAGTACAAATATCAGTCAAACCTTGATCGCCGCTACTAAGAAATTATATGACGATGCGGTGTCGAGAGTTAAGATACAGAACAAATTATCTGCACCATTTAAGGTAACAAAAGGTCTCCGACAAGGCTGTTGTATATCCGCGACATTATTTAAGATATACATTAAGGACGCGTTAATAAAATGGAAACAAAAATGTTCGGGGATGGGAATGCCGTTAGAGAAATCAACTGTCTACAGCCTACAGTTTGCGGACGACCAAGCAGTAATAGCAGGGGACAAAGAAGATCTTGAATATATGGCCCGCAAGCTAAAGGAAACGTATAGGGAATGGGGACTCGCAATGAACATCCAGAAAACCAAATATTTGAACATTGGCAGTGATATCCAAAACTTACAACTAGAAAACACAGAAGAAATAGAAGCATGTGACAACTGCAAATACTTAGGAGTAACATTCGATACAACCGGTACAGATGAACAAGAAATTCGAACAAGAATAATACAGGCAAGGAAAATAATAGGATGCTTGAACGGGATCCTGTGGAGTAAACATATAACAAAAAATCGAAAATACAATATATACAACACAATAATCAAAAGTAGTTTACTCTACGGATCAGAAACATGGAGAATGACAGAGAGAAACAAAAGAATGGTAGAAGCAACCGAAATGGACGCGCTGAGAAGATCAGCGAGAATTTCACGAGCCGACAGAGTAAGAAATGAAGATATTCGACAAGAAATGGGACTACAAGACACGGTTATAAAAGACATTGAAGGAAAACAACTCACTTGGTATGGACATGTACAGCGGATGGCAGACCATAGGTTACCCAAACAAGTGATGACCTGGATACCACAACATAAAAGGAAGAGAGGCAGACCCAAAAGGACATGGAATGAGGGTATCCGGAAGGCGATGAGCGCAAGGAACTTAGAAGAGGGTCAGTGGGAAGACAGGAAACAATGGCGTCTAGATATCGGACAACGTCGTCGAACGTTTTAAAACCGAAATATATATATAATGTTAGGAAGTGATTTATAGGATATCAGCATAACACAGGTGTTCACTAATTTGAACACTTTCTGTGTTGCAACGGGTGTTCAAAAAATCTCAACTCCTGGGTGGCTGTTGATTTTAAGCGCATGTCTATTCAGTCTTCAACGTCATAACTTATTATTTATTTAACTTAAATCACATTCAATTTAAACTGAAACACAAATTTAATTTTGATTATTTATAAAATGTTACTCAGAAACAAAATAGAAACTGGACAAGAATTTAGACAAAGATTTCCAAATTGCATAGCAAATAGTAGCGAATTTTCTGTTGAAGTATTGAGAATAGTAGCCTGTTTTGAAGAAACAATTTCTGTAAGTCAAGATCAAGAATAGGAAGTTTCCGTTGTAGAACTTTAAATGTTATGAAACATGCAAGAAATATAGTCCACGAGGATCGGACAATTTCAATACGGTGGCTACTCAACAATTAGATTTCAGTATAGGATCGGCTTGATAAACTTCAAGTGTGTCAGGAATTGTTACCCCCAGATTATTTAGAAAGTGTTACATATAGCTAGTGGTTTCACGAAAATCTTAATAGTGATGAAGTTTCGAATAAAACATGTTTTACTGACGAAGCCGGTTTCATCTATCTGGGCCCGAAAATTCTCAAAACATGCGCATGGGAAGGCTGGAAAAACCGCGTAACTTCTAGTTTACATCCCTTAAAAATTGGAGCATGTACAGCTATTATTCAGGAGGAGAATCATCGTTCCAATCATGACAGAAATCTAACAGGAGGAAACTAGCGTAAAAAATTCTGGAACCGTTTATAACGATCATGATAACGAACTTTAAAAGGGCTAATTCCAACAAGATTCCGCTAGACCATGTTGCACTAGCAACTCTGGAATATCTGCGAAAATTTTTAGATTATAGAGTAATTAGTAAAGACCGGTTTCCTCCAAGATCGTACAATTTGACTCCTTTAGACTATTTTGTTTACAACTCCAGTTGACGACTTATGAAGCAACTTTACCAGACAATGTCAACTAATTCATGGTAATATACTCATACATTAGCGGTAGTGTGGTCCAGTAGTTAGAGTTCCAGTGCGCATGGTTGGGAGTTCAAACGGGCCTACCCAGTCGCTTTAAATAATTAGTTACCTACGTTCGAATGAACAAGGGCTAATAATGCGGCTATCTAATGTGTGATGCTCACCACATCACCACGTGTTATGAATTTGGGACGCGGCAATCAGGTGTGAAGCAAGCAAGGGTACGGGAGCTCTGATCTTTCGCCTTGCAGGCCAAACCTCTTCATTAACTACAGAGCTTCACCATTAACATACTCATACATTATGTTTTCGAAAAAATTAAATGTCGGATCAATCTACGTTTAAATGTTGCAGGACCACATTTTCAGGATCTGCTGTAATCATTTTAATAAAAGGCTGTGTCCTACTATGTTTAATATCCATATATCGTTTATTTTATTGATTTATAATTACATTATTACATTTTAAATATAAATATTGATCTTATTGGAAAGGTGTCCTCTTGAATGAAGTTTTATTTAAGATTGGATTGTATAAAGCCAGTACAAGCAGCCGATTTATAAACCATCACCGACCAGGGCTAAAGACTAATTGAACACATGTTATGTTTTTATTGTGCTATAGTAGTGATTTTACTTGAATGAATATACATATATTTTTGCATAATTAACATTTCATGATCCACTAAATTAAACAGGGATTATAATATTTATTTTTACCAAAAATATACCCGCTAGGAAACAGCAAATGTAGAAGATTTACTTTAACAACTGATCTTCCTACCAGCAGAATATTTATTTATTTCTTCTGGTTACTTGGTTGGCAATGAAAACATTTGATTCTAATTTATTATAGTTCACAAATATAATAATTAGCCATTGGATGTGACTTCCATGAACGGAAATTGTGTGTTAAAGCAATTAAACTTACCTTCTTTTCTTTCAAATTTCGTCAAAACCTAAACAACCGTCCAGATACAACATTGTAAGAATTAAGATATAGAAGAATACGTACTGCATGGTAAAGTAACTTACTTCAAGATATAATATGTAAGAGAAAATGATAGTAACTAATAATATGACAAGAATAATAAATCAGATTAATAGATATGAAAACTAGAAGAAGCGGGTAAAAAACGGTGCCTATAGAACTCAATCCCAAACCCAAATTTGAGGCCCTAAAGGACAAAAAATACGAACAAGAAGAAGAAGAAAGAAAATATCAAAGTAAACTTTTCAATGATGTTTTTTTTTTTTTTAATAATTGCTCTTCCGGATCAGCTATAATAGCTATACACAGAAATGTTCACATTGATTACACCTTTCACAATATTAACGTAGAGAGGTCGGCTCCATTGGAGATCCTCAATCCCTGAGTTCCTCATCATCAGACGAGAGCAGGTCTTGGGGCAGTTTACGGTTTAAGCGTTTGTGAATTCGTTTTTGACCTAGTGAATAACTCACAGCACCTGGGCACTCTTTTAGTTTATTATTAAATGTTAAAACGCACTTCTTAATAAATGTTTGTATAGGAGGTATTTTCAGTTCGTTGTGTAGCTGGTTGTTGCGTACGAACCAAGGGGCATTTGTTATAATTCGAAGAACTTTATTTTGGAATGCTTGCAATTTTTTAATTGTAGAGTTTGGAGCAGCTCCCCATACTGTGCAGGCGTATGTCATTGTTGGCCTTTTTCAATGATGTGTAGTATATTGCTTTGTAGTATTGCCCCACGTTGTAGAGCCAAAATTATATTACTGTATTACAACGGATAAAATTTATAACATTAAATAAATAATCAGAAAAGTGAATTGAGTACAAAACAATAATAAATTGTTCATACAGCATATCTTCACGTGGACTCTTTAATGAAATATCGAATTCTCAGGGTAATAAAATCTTTTATCAATCTCAGGGTACGTTCTGCAGTGCTTGTTGTGCAGGGCTGTGAAAGCAAAATCAGTAGCGTTTTTCTAATGGTTGGAAAAAACAATTCGCGCTTTTTTAAAACCTCCATGATATATGGCGCTTCTTTTACCTTATTTCAAACTTTGAACAATAATTCTCTTTCTCCTTCGATGCCTTCCAAATTGTAAAAAGTTGCACAAGATGAAGTGCTTTCATTCCATTCCTCCAATGAAACATCTCTCATGTTACTCGGATGGAACTGTGTCAATGAAAATGCAGGCGATTTGTCAGCAGAAAATCTCATTTCTAAAGATGATAATGATGGAATCTAATTAAGGAATTATTAGAGACCTTCTCCAAAATTCAGACTCTATTTCGTAATTAGTTTCTTTCAAAATGTTGACACACCAACAAGCAACCTATCAATCAATTGTTCAGAAATCTGTTGTTTATATTTTGGCTGTTTTATTGTAATTTTTTTCCACCTTGCCCTTCCTTGGATACGCCCTTCTCTCATTATAAAACATAGTCTTTAGGAACTACCCACGTATACAGCAAACAGAATAATCTTCAATTCTAAAAGTGCGAAACGGGTTCTTAATACGTTTTCAAAACGTAAAAATTAAAATTCTGTTATAAATTAAAAGAAAAATGCTTTTTCTCACACCCTGACCAACACCTTTCATACATTGACCTAAACAGGTACCCGAATGCCGCCGCGTTGTTACGCTGCTGCACATGTTGATCATATTGTCGAAAGGGAATTTGTCTCGCAGGGAGTAATTTCAGTCCCAGGTTCAACACTGGTTAGCGCGTTTAATTTAAACAATCCGAAATCTCAACATTGTGTTGACTTTATCACCAACTTGAAGTAAAAATTACCCATTTAACCATAACCTTCTGACTAAATTATAATATTGCTACTACTAATTTTTCTTTGACCCCACTGATTAGTAAGGGCAGTAAATTTAGAGCGATCTACTAAAAATTAAAATTATATCAACTTGTTGACTGTTTTAGTTCTTCCATCAGCCGCCATCTACATCAACGTAGGACGACACAAACTGGCCGGATTAGGGTAGAAGTCACCACAAATCTAATGAAGAAAAATCAATCGGAAGTCATCGGTGCGTGCTGGAAGAGCGCTCAGCAGGTGGCTGATGAAAAGTGCTCTCGTCATCATAATTATATTTCATTCCTTCTACTCCACTCACAACACTTTTAATTACGCTCAACTTAAAAAGGAACTTAATTCAGGCACCCACACAAATTTGTCTGGCATCTCTCTCAACCAAACAGCTTTCTTTTCGATGACTCATCAACCAAGTGCAATATAAATTAACAGAGTGGCTACCCTGACGGCAAAGGAAATTGAAGGGAGTTTAACGAAGAGGTTTTGATTGCCGCGGTTACAGCAACGTCAAAGATACATTTCAATGGAGATTTTTTACTCTCCAAATGCGCGAAAATTTTACCTTGACATCCAATTCTCAAAAACATCAAAATTAGCAAAGACAAATATTAAAATACTACTTATGGTGTTATTACCTTGTGAAAATACAAGGGGCATCTGGAAGAATAGATTTCATCTGAAGTGTTGAATTGTACACCCCATTGCCAAAAAAGAGTGTGGCTGGTGTGTTGAAAATTGTGTACATATATCTAATTTTAACGGTGCGCCGAAGTGCCTCTGATTTCCGTTGGAGAGCGGTCTCGATATATAATACAAGTGTTGACGCACGGAGCGCATATATTAAGCATAAGCTCATTAAGCTACCTCTGAGGCACGCACTTTCCACGTGTCTTACTTTCGATAAGGATGTAATCAAATGTTAATAATATTGAGATCGATATCAGCAACCGTCATAATATCTGAGTAAACTTGTATTATCAACCTACCAGGTGGCGTCTCCGGAAATTGGGAGTAAATTGGTGGAAGAAACGTATAATGAATTATTTTTGATAGATACGAATATCGAATTCCTTTTGAACTTATCAAAAGTGAATTCAAACGCACGTAAATTATTCCCACGATATCGATGTGTTATCGGTATTTGGGAGAACGCGAAGGCGGGGAGAAAAATGACAAACCCGAAACACATTTGCTTAAATCTAATTTTGATGATTATGTAAGGGTTGTATCTAATAATACCTGCGTCTGTTGCAGGCGGCTATTCCGGAAATTAGGAGCAAACAAGCGGAAAGATTTCAGAGAATTATTTTAACAAGTCGGCTTAAGATGTTATTTCCGCTGTAATTAAAGAACATTAAATTTATCAGACTGGCCCCTAATTCTGAATATTTTGTAACATACTCGGCTTTATCAAAATCCCACCGTATTTCGCTTTCTCGTGCCAGGAAATTTGCTATGGCTTCTACAGAGACTATTTAAGAAAATCGAAGTTGTCCGTTGTCTGTGTTATTGACCAAAATCCCGCGAATTAAAGAGCTAACATTGAACGATCCTTAACGCAGAATAGGATATTTTCCCGCTAATTACCTAATATTCATTTATTTCCGATAGAGAGTGTGATTGGGATTGGTGGAACGGGTTGCCAACCGAAAAAATGAATTTTATTAAAAATCAATACTTACATTTGCGTGTTTTAAAATTACAGATTGAAGCGTCCAGTTACAAAAGTCATGCGCGAAAAGAGTAAAATGCTGCGGACTAATCACAAAGAATATAAAAAACACAGACGTGTGGTGTTGAGGGAGGGGGTCTGCTGGGGGGTGTATAACAGCATTCAGGGGGCCGCTAAAGCTAGCGGGTTGAATCGTTTTGTTCTCCAAACTGATTTTCGAACACACACTCATTTGAACAACAGACAAAAGCTAAAAACCAATAGTCCTTCGTTTTCATTTATTCACTGGCTCGCGTTGTGTTGGAAAAGGTTTTTTGTTTGTTTGGAAGCGTCGGGTGCGGGGTGCGATGCAGGAATTGCAACCCCGTTGATTAGTAGCGGCGCAACTGCTAGGGGAAGCGAAATTCGGGCTGTAATTATCATAATTATTTGGCGACTGGACGTAAACTGATGATGTATGTCTAGCTTAGAAAATAAATGGTTCTTCTGAATAGTATTCCACCAACAAAGTCCCGTCCTATGGAACACAACATCCTGCGTTTATATCTATCGCGCGTTATATATTTCTCTGTCCAACGCGAAGTACCTAGCAATTATGTTGTACCTCCAAAAAGAAACGTTACTTTTTATTGCTCCAAACGTTTGTTAAGTATTTAAAAATATAAACCTGGAATATGATCTTATTTTTCTTTTCGAAATCCCTTTTGATGATTATGTATATATTATATTTACATTTTGCTACAACCGAAAAAAGAAATTTTGTAACAGTAACGCCCGTAAAAAATATTCTAATATTGCTCTGTGGATCAAAGAAGAGACGATTTTTTTCATATTGTTATTTGGAGAATGTCTTCGAATCATTACTAGCACCTGGTCCTAACACCATCGTTAACAATCTTCATGTTCTCTTGCTGTTGCATGTTCTCTCTGCTACGTTCTTCTCCTCAACGCTAAGGTAGAGGCACGGAGAATCTACATATGTGTTGTCAAATGCTTCTGAATCCAAAATCTGAACCGATTCTTCAGCCTTAAGAATCGCTAACCGAATCATGAATCGGATTCCTATTCTACAGTTCAACATTTGTGTTCATTGTCAAGGATCAACTAAATATTTCATCCACATTGTCCAACACTTCCAATTATAATCCCTTTAGAAATACTACATATAAATATATGAAAATTGTTACACCTTATTTCCATCGTGGATATATTGTGTGCTAGTTATTAAAAACCATAAGTAAAGAGGTCGCTCCTTAACGTAGCTACAAAGCCAATACAAAACAAGCAATAGCTTGAAATGGTTTTTTCAGAAAAAATTTAATAAAACAATGTGCATATAATAACATATTAATAAACCTTTAGATCTTAAAACGCTTTTCGAAAAAAAAACAAACTTGTCTGTCCTACACGTAAGCCATACGCCAATTCGCTGTGGCAACCCAAAGATTTCTATAGTGCTATTTGTAATACTTTATTCAAACACGATACGATATAGTTTTCCAGTACCTAATGGAATATAAGTAAAATAGGTTTATGGTTTGTGTATTTATCAGCCATCATCACTCGTAATTTAAACCAAGAATGCTATTTCTAGAATATAAAAATAGAATACTCACATAGTTCGGTCCTCTTTATAACTCATTTCTTTATTTATACAGTTTGTAAATGTTTGATCCTAAGAGCAGATTCATTGTAATCTGCAACCGCATTTAACTTCATGTTACTTCTAGAAACTTTCTATTTCTTTATATGAAGGAAAATGTATACACGTGGCATTCAAATATCGCTTTTACCCATATACTCAACTCTCTTACTCCGCATAACATTTTTGCTGCGAATTGGTACAGTAGTATTTTTGTGAAATGTATTGCCATGAGAACGTTTTATTAATTAACACGGGAACTTCTTCATTGTTAAACCTTACCCATCTAGAGTAATTCAACAGCGTAGAAGAATTCTTCAACACCTTGTAAAACTGGAAAACGAGTATAGATTCTAAATATCATTTCTATTGCCAATTTCAGGAATTATGTGTAACGCGTTGCATCATGAAATTTTCATTTCACTGTATCTAGATTTGAACCTTCACGAGCTCTGTACTACTACACCAACCGATCTACCCATCATACTATAATTTCTTATTTTTCTTTTCGAACTCCCTTCCGTGAATATTGACATGCCATCCCAACTCAAACAAAATTAACCAGTTTTTCAGATAAATTAAACTCGCTTATTGCTGTTTCTCTTGAGGGATACTTGTGCACTCTCTTCTTGTATTATGTACAGGACAGAAGCCCAAGCAACCTACAGTTTAGCGTTGAATGGATTTAATTAAACTTAAGGATTTAAACCCAATGGCTGCCAAAGCCCAATTGTTGAATTGTGTGGCGGGTTGCAGCATTGGATTCTGTTTTTGAATCTAGGTGTTGCAAATTTTCGTGCGGAAAAGCGAGCGCTCTGCGAAGTGAAGCACCTAGCGTAGAGGTATTTCTTATTTCGCAAATCCCATTTGGTACCTACGTCCACTACTATGGCCAATTATTATAATAAATAATAACGCGAGTGAGCTGTTTCTCCGTATCCGATTACTAATAATCGTTCACAGCCTTCTGGTCTTTAAACTTGATTTGTTTTTGAAGTAATACCTAATCATGAATCCAAATAAGAGTATGACGTCAGTGGCAATCATTGCAACAACTTTAAAACATCCTCGCTCCCTTGCGTCCTCATTAAATCTCGTGCATTTCAGTATTTTTACCTTTGCAACTTGTATTACAAAAATAGTATCGAATAGGAAGATGTACAAATGGTTGTGCCTACGGCTATCATTAGTCCAAAATAGAGAGAACAGTTTAGGTTTTGTTTTTCCGAGAAAAATTAGTAATAATGCATTCATAATAAATGCATTTAATACCAGGAAAAGCAAAGACGAGAAGCTGGAGAACACATTAGATTCGCTAAAAGTTTTGAATCGGGGTGTTCAGTAAAAAACCTAAATTGAAGAGTACCACAGAACCATCTAAACATTTACCACAACAAACGTGATCACGTATTCATTAAATTACAAATAGCTTCTTAACCTTATATCTATTAAAAAATGCTGTACATATTAAATATATCCATTAACGCTTCATGTTTACATGAAGTAACTAACAATAATTACAAGGAAGTATTCAAAATACCTAGAAAATTAAATCAAGCAAAGTAATTAATGTCACTGCTACATGAGAATTAATTGCCCAACTTTGATTTTCTAAATGTTTTCAAAAATTATTTAAACTATTTGTTTGGAATTGCTGAAATCTAATCAAACGTAACATAGATATGTAAAAGGAAAATCAGTAAAGTTTCTTATTCGATAGCTTCCATACCTCCCGTGAGAGAGATTACAAAAAACCAAAATTTTATTATTCGACATTGAAATATATAGGAAATCCCTTGCATATATTCCAAGATCTCTTTTTAAAGAACCACTAATTTACATAGAAGTATACGTGACAAATTTTAAATTCTGGGATTCCTCAAATTTAAGGTTAAAACAGTTATAACGTCACATTAACCAATTTAAGCAATTAAATATCTTACATCCTTTTTTTAAATATAAAAAGTTGTTGCGAATTTTTATAATTAAACTATTTCTAACGTGATAGTCCCTGAATCTCTATAATGATTGGCATTCTTAGAATATTGAATAAACAATATTTCTTAAGAGCGTAAGTGTGGTTATACCGCTGGACTTCATTGCGAAAGCCGACAGTTGAAATCCCCGACGCGATGCCCAGCGGGCTGTCTACTCAGTCGCTTTAAATAATTAGGTACCTGCGTTCGAATGAACAAGCAGTAATGATGCACTAATCTAACGCGTGCTGCCTACCACATCACCACGTGTTATGAATGTGAAAGTAAGGATACGGGAGCTCTGACCTTCCATATTTCATGGGATGTAGAGCGTCACCATTAATATTTTTGTTGATATTTTGGATAATTCAAACCTTATACAGATAAACATTTCAGGAACTCCGTAGATGTATGAGGGTTGCCTTTTATATTACGCGATTGGGCAACCCTAGTGTTTCCATCTGGCAGCTGACGTCTCTATCGTACCGTTTGACATTTTTGACGGTAGACGTACTCAGAACGTTTTGACGTACGAGCGCTATTTGCGTTGTTTACTGTAACCTGAAAAATTCATATCGGCCAAAAAATGGAATTAAATCGTGAACATTTTCGTGCGATAATTTTTTACAACCTTCGACGTGGATTAACTCAACAACAGGGCATCGCTGAACTTAATTCGATTTTTGACGATAAAGCACCATCAAGGACCAGTGTTTATCGATGGTTTACCGAATTCAATCGTGGCCGTAGTTCGTCCAACAACGAAATTCGTGAGGGTCGTCCAAAATCGGTTGTTGTTCCGAAAAACATTGATGCGGTGCGTGAACTGATACTGTAAGATCGTCATGTGACTTATCGTGAGATTGAGGTATCCTTGGGCATTAGTGGGACCACCATACATTCAATATTGCATGAACATTTGGCGGTAAAAAATATTTGTTCGCGTTGGATCCCACATAATTTGACAATCGCTCAAAAACTTGCTCGTGTCAATTGGTCGCAAGAAATGCTCAAAAAAATCGTTCGCGGTGCATCAAAACATGTGTATGACATCGTGACGCGTATGAGCGCGAAAGTAAACAGCAGTCGACTGTATGGGTCTTCCAAGGCGAGCTAAACCCAACAAAAGTCGTTCGTGCTCGAAGCACTTCGAAGCAAATGGGTGCCTGTTTTTTCGGAAAAACTGGACACGTCTCAACCGTACCATTGGTACAACGTAGAACGGTCAATTCTGAATGGTACACAACAATTTGTTTGCTACAAGTCTTCGGAGGAATAAGGAAAACCAACCGCCGAAGGCGGATCATTCTCTACCACGACAATGCGAACTCTCACACATCGGCTCGAACAAGTGACTTTTTGAGCACTTAAAACGTCGATTTGATGAGTCATGCGCCGTATAGTCCTGATTTGGCACCCAATGACTTCTTTTTATTGCCGAAAATCAAAAATAAATTGCTAAGTCAACGTTTTTCGACACCTGAAGGGGCGGTTGATGCGTTCAAAGTGCATGTTTTGGAGATACCTCAATCGGAGTGGAAAAAGTTCTTCAAAAATTGGTTCACACGCATGCAAAAGTGTATTGATCTTCATGGAGAATATTTTAAAAAACAATAAAGCCGTTTTCGATGATACATATTTGTTTTACTTCTCAAATCCCGAAATATAAAAGGCAACCCTCGTATTAGATAAAGGTACACAGCAAACAGTAAAACTATAAAATGTTTCGGAAATTTAATACAGCTTTAGGGAATTAAGTAGCATTAAGTGTTAGATTGTTTTGGTTTGAAGGTTAGATACCGCCGAAGAGATGGTATAAAAATTTTACACATTAATCTGTCACCTAAGATGCTCAATCCAAATTTGGCAATAGAGAAGTCTAAATACCTAATCCCTTGCTAGTATTGGTGTTGTTCGGATACAACGATAAATTCTAGGATCCCTAAGTGCTGAAGAGAAGCACGTCGCTTAGAAGAGTACCGCTGCTTATCAATGAGATATAAGGCTTGTCAATGACGATAGAGAGTCCTTGATTAATAATAATTATCATAAAACGATGGCCTAATCTTACAAGCATCCTTTGAAAATGCTTCTTCAAATCTGTGCATTTTCATACATTCCTGAAAATTTGAAACTCGACATACATTTTGATTTGTTTTAAATTCACAATATCTGAAAGTTCTCTAATATATTCTAACTTCTGTGATATTTGTAATAGATGAACTTAAGCTCTATGAAATTGATATTGCATTATTATGTATTATATCTACACTAAACTTATTCAAAACGATAAATTGGAATGTCTTTAATTTTACATGCTCATATAACTATCTCTTCTAGAAATATTTATTATTTTGGCAAATCTCTATAATTTTTATAATTCAATTTAACAACTTATTAGAATGATAAACCATTAATATAAGCATGTTTTGTGTTTGTTTTTATTATTATACGGTTTGCTTACAATTAAACTTAACCTTTTAGCCTAGGTAATCTGGAATGAGTGTATATTCTCATTTCTTCTCAGCTATTTCTTGGTAATTGATACACAATAAGAGCAACTCCTTATGTTCTGCTTTATTAATACTCTACTCATTACCGCGCTAAAGCCCTTATAGCATGTTTACAACCGAAGATACCTATCGATTAGTCTATTATAGTAAGTTGATGTTGCTAACTTACCCTTCGTCGAAATTGGAGAATTATAGGAGCGCAGTTCGTGTGTGATATTTAATTATGCTAGCCAGCGATAGCAGTTTGTAGGTTGTTTTCTTGTTGGTTTGGGTTTCCTCTCTTGTACCGCGAACTATTGATTTTAATGAGCGTTAAGTCATTAGCAATTCCAAATGACTTCATTCAGTTTCTAATTTCGTCATCTCAAAACCACATAACCCACGTTTTTTTTTACTCGGCCATTGCATAATAATTAATCGACCATGTTATTGTACCATTAATTGTTTTTTAATTATTGGGTCCGAATTAAAAATATCTCTGCCTATTTTGCAGTCAGCATCGTTATTAACTTTCTCCGCAACGTGCCATCGCTCAGGAGTGCCGGAATAAAATTAGATGTGGGTTTTATTTGTTGCGAAAGGTAATATAAATCAGGGCGTAGTTTTCAGTAATTTCTGAAAAGCAGAAACGGTTAAAAAACGGGAATTAGTCTGCATTTTATAGTGAAATCCGCTTACATTTCTAAACTTGTCAATTTTACCCTTAACCAAGTGGCATTAAAGGCATCGTAAACGGCTTTGTAGCGAAAGCATAGCGATTAAATTCTCGGTATTTACACAATTTACTGCGTGAATATTTCATTATAGATATTCGGACCGACATTAAACAACAATGTTCAGTCAAACAAGATATGTTGGTACCACTGCACGTTTATTTGGTCTGTCCGGCGAGTCCGGTAGAGACCCGGGAGATGGATGTTGGACCACTTGGCCCCAGGGAACTTCCCTAACCCGCACTAGTGTAATTTCACGGTGTCTTGCACCCTAAACCCTCTACTTGCTTGTGTTATTGTAGCCAACTTCACAAAGTACTCAAAGGGTCAGATTAGCGCTTTATTTTAAAGTATTCCACTTGTGCTGTTTAATTATTCTGCTATCAAAAGAATAATTTGCAGGATACGTATACAGAGTGTTTCTAAATCTATTAGAGGAAATATGGAACTTGATTAATAAGCCATACAATAACAGCAAAAATATAAATAAAAATTTCTAAAAAATACATTCTGTTTATTTAGATATTAACGGCCGAGGGAGCTTTATTGTCGAAAACGGTAAATCTGTTTAGCGTTTTCGTTAGGATTTTCATAGGTATACAGAAGTTTGGTAGGGCTCCAAAACTGTAGAGTCTACAATATGCAATCTTTCAGTGGCGTGCGTGCAGAACATATATGACACCTCTTGATAGTTATAATTTATCGTTTCAAACTTTGAAAACATTTTCGTAATTCGCGATGAGCAAGAGTATTTATGTTTGGCTATCACAAAGAAATTAATAGCGAACGTTCGCGTACAACAATCAAAGTGACATAAACACAAAAATGAAATAGCACTCGATAACAACTAGCTAGTGTACATGTGAGGTTTCGTTATTTTTATGTAAGCCCGTAATGTTTACGTATAATTTTGCTTTTGTAAGTATAGTGTTATTAATTAAGAAGTGATCTAACTGTATATAGTTTAAAAATTATCTGAAGTTGAAAGTATTTTTTCCAGCATTGAAGCAGAGCGCAAACAATCTACTATATTTAAGGTTGATTTCCTCTCTTATTAATTCATACTACCCCCCCGGAACCCTTTTGCATTACTTCAGGGTGGTGCGGGTGTCCGTTAGCCACTAACCATTCATGCACCCTAAACTTAACTAAGCGAAACACGGTCACCTCAGTCGGGATTCGAAACCTCGACCGATCGAACCGAATTTCGCTGTGACGTCGCGTGGTAGCGCGTACCCGCACTGCTCAACCGAGGTCTCTACTATATCTAAGTTTAGCAGAAACAAACATAAAGTAAGAAGAATAGTTACCACGAACCTGTAATACTAAAAACATATCGTGTGTTCCAAAAGTATTTTAAGTCCTGAGCGTCTATGAATTATAAATCGCCTCAACGGGGTGTAGGTATGCAATCTAACCTTAAATAAAACGTCATTCAAAGCAACACCTATAGATGGAGATGGACGTTTTTATTTAAAATGGGATAATATAGTGATAAATCAATAAAATAATTGGTATAAGAATATTAAATATAAGAGGACGATGTCTTTTATTAAAGTGATTACAATAGATGCTAAAAATGTTGGCACGCAACGTCATATACCTATAAATTGAACCGGCGTTTCATGTTTTCGAAAACGTATCAGTACAATTTCATTAATTACTTGACATTGTCCGCTAAAGTTGTCTCTAGTGTAGAATGTAGTTTTAAAAATTGAATTTTATAGATACGAAATCACAAAACAGTCTAAACGAATCAAATCATATCGATCTTGGGAGTAATCAGTCTTTACTAATTAGTCTATCATCGAAAAATTCTTAAAGATAGTCCAGAATAGCTTACGCCACATGTAGTCCAGCAGACTATCTTGTTTTTGGAATTCGTCATTATGAAGTTGGTTTATAAAGAATTCAAGAATATTATTGCGATATGTTTTTCCGTGTAGACTTCCGTGAAAAAAATTGAACCGATGATTTTCCTTATAGATATGGCTATCCATGCTTTTATTTTTAAAGGATGTAATCCAGTTTCGCCGAAGTAATACGGTATTTCTGTGCTCCGAGTGCTTTGAAAATTGATGTACACAGTTAGATGAAACCAGACTCATCAGTAAGGGGACTCGATGGAGTAGTGCGGAAACGCGTTGCCACTCGACGTCACGCGAAATGTAGTTGATCCGCTGGGGCGTTCGAATCCCAGCTGGGGCGACCGCATTTCGCTTAGTTAAGTTTAGGGTGCTTGTACCATGAATAGTTAGTGTGTAAGGGACGCACGCGCCCCCCTGAAGTAATGCGAAAGCGGTTCCGGTGGGGGTGACGGTAGTATGAATGACTGAGAAAAAAAGGCTCATCAGTAAAAAAGTTTTATTCGAAACTTCGTTATTCTTAAGATTTTATGAAACCACTGGCAATATACATATAATTCTCTTTAAATAATTTGCAGTTATCAATTCCATTTTAGGTTTATATAGGTGCATTTGAAGGTTTTGTGAAAAAGGTTTATTTTTTGAGACAGCTGTCATGTTGAAATTGTCGGATTTTCGTACGAAGGTAGACCATAGGGTCCTCGGTGGAGCAGTGTGGATACGTGCAGCCACTCGAGGTCAAAAATAAAATGCGGCCGATCGGTCGAGGTTTCGAACTTAGTTAAGTTAAGGGTGCATGTTGCATGAATTTTTAATGTGTAAGGGACGCCCGCACCCCCCTGAAGTAATGCAAAAGCGGTTCCGGGGGGAAGACGATAGTATGTATGAGTAGGAAAAAAAAAGGGACGCAGACTATTTCTTGCATGTTCCACAATATTTTCAGTTCTACGACGAGGTCTTTTTGTTCTTGGTTTGTAATTTACAAAACCTGTTTCATCAGAATACTCTACTAGTCTCAAAACTTCAGCGAAAAATTGGCTACCATTTATCATGGCATTTGTTGTAAATTCTTGTTTACAATCATTGATGGAATAATTTCAGTTTTTGTATTTATTTCGTTGTCCACTGCGAAAATAAGACTTCATCAAATGTTTTCTGCTCCTGAGTAAACATTTTACTGTAAAATAATTCAAATTAAATATTTTGTTTTAGTTTAAATTAAATTTGACTTAAGTCAAATAAATAATAAATTATGACATTAGACATTATGACCTAAAGACGTCAAAAAATGCTTATACTGAAAACGTCATGGTTCTTCGATTTTTGTATTACGTTTTATTATGTTACAACGCTTGGTTATAATGAACACGTTTTTGTTTCTACCACTTTGTGTATATTCTCTTGCTTAGTTTGGGTATTTGGTGCGCTCGCGGTCGTTAGCATTAACTTAGTTTATAAGAACCGCTTCTTTATAATGAACGCACGTCTTTCTGAAATTTCTTCGCATTTGCTGTATCCTACCTAAATATTTTTAATTTCTTTTTACTACTTATTTATTAACCGAACCAATAATTTATTGACCATTTATAATTTTGTTTTAATTATAAGTCATTGTATCTTTTTAATAATCTTCAGGCTTACACTCAAGTGTTTAAGTGTCCCACCGCAATAAAACTCGAATAAAAATAATCAATTATAATAAGTAGTAAATGATTTATGTTCGATTTATAGTTTGTAATCAAGTCACAATCAATAATTAAAGATGAGTCGTATGCTGCTCTGTTTATTATTCTAAGCTGATAAAGTGGTAGCATATAAAACGTTTTCGGTTGAGTAAATATGTGCGTCTTGCCACGTTGTCTCGAAAAGTTAAAAATTGGTTGATGTGTATGCTCGCCACCAAGTTGCTAAAGGAAGATGAAATTTCGGAAATCGAACAAATTCATAAAAATTGGTAGAACTATTTCGTTGCTATAATTTGATCGATCATATTACTACAGTCGCATTTGTCAATTAGTTATTTTTTAGATACATTCATTATGGGACATCGATGGGGCAGTGCGAATACGCGCTGCTACTCGAGGTCACAATGAAATGCGGCTAAATCGGCTGCGGCGTCAAATCCCAGCTGAAGCGATGACCGCATTTAACTTACTTAAGTTTAGGGTGCATGTTGCATGAATAGCTAGTAAGGGACGCCCGCACCCACCTGTAGTAATGCGAAAGCGGTTCGGGAGGCGGGTTGTATGAATGTTTGGAAAAAAAAGATACATTCATTATACAATGCCTTCATAAATTTCGAAATATTGTGTGAATCGTTTGGTGGAAATAGAGGTTCGACATTTAAAAATATTCGTTGTCGCTTTGTGCTCATTAAAGTATGTTAATAAACCGACCTAATTTGTATCAGATTGTATTTGCAGCTATTTATAAACTGTTTTGCAGAATAACGCATTTAATGTCCGGCTTATTGATTTTGTATTATTTTTTGCGAAACTTTGCTGCATAGATTCTGTAATATAAACGTCGCTACTACAGCGTTAACACTAGCTGTTACGCAGCTTACAGGGTGCTTAAAAAAGTCGGATAATTTACCTCGCATTATAGTACTTATCAAACCAAACACAGAGGTCTGAATCAACATATGTGTGCCAACTAACTGTTTCAGATATATAATAGGCTTTTCATTTGCCACGAAACATAAAATTTAAGTTAATATTATTTGTTTACTGGACACAGTTGTATCCCGTACCATATCCAGGGGGTACAAGCCCTTACCGCTTCTAATTACGCTTTAAGAAATATTTCATTTGGATTCTTACTGAGAAAAATTCAGAAAATCAGTTATCAACAATTTGCATAATAATCTTGTTTGGGCAGACGAAAATCCTCACGCTGTTATCGAGGTAAGGCACCAGTATCGATTTTTATTATAAGTTTGGCAGGGTATTTTGGAAAAGCGTCTGATGAGGCTTCTATTTTTAATAAATAGTTTGACTGGTGTACCTTGACTTCTCGAATAATACTTCACATCCACTGTTGGAAGACGTGTCCCTAAATGATACAGTTCATCTGTAGCTTATGCACAACGGGGTTTCTCCACATTTTTCAATCAATGTTGGAGAATACTTGTAACCTATAACGACAAATAGGTAGGATGAAGGATGTAATTGCCAGGTCATCTAGATCCCCTGATTTTAACTCAGTAGCTCTTTGTTTTTGGGTTAATGTTATGTTTATTTACCTGTTAGTGCCTTTACTCTTCGGGTTTTCATAATAATGCAATTTACTGATTATAAAACAAAATCGCCTCTATATCCGAAACAATGTTGATTAAGACTTTTTTATTGGGTTTGATGGGTATTATACTTGAGAAAAAATATCCGCCCCTTTTTTATACACCTTGTGTGACCAGATAATGTTGCTGATCATCCGGTTATTTTTTAAATAAACAGTGGAAATAATATATCTATACCTTAGAAGAAATTGCCCTATAACAAATCTTGCGATGAAACTGAAAGAAAACGACATCAAAATAAAATTTTAAATGCGTAAGTGTACATTCTGAAACTTTCATAATATATTAATACTATAGCTTTAATAATTATTAGGAAAAATAAGCTTATCAAAATATGTAGAGGTAACCGCTTTAAGTGTCAGACAGTCCAAGCCAAATAATAAATTTTAAATAAAAATAAAATAATTTAAAGATAAAAAGTTGAACTAAATTAAAATGATTTTTAAAACGTTTTAAATAAAATAAAACTTTCTAGGTTGATTGCAGTTGCAAATAAAGTAAAATATTCTAATACATTGTTGCAGCATTGTACGATACTTATTCTTGCAACAAGATCTGACAAGGCTAATGTTTAAATTCAAATAAATATCCCGTCTTGGTGCAGCAGTTTCGGTTGTATTAATTAATACGTATCCTCCTCATGCCTCTTATACTACCCAGTAGATTTAATATTAGCAGTAAAGTTCGGTAGATTGCAACAATGTAGATTAGTCTGTGTTTATTCGTGTTCAGGCGATAAGTTGTTGGGCAGCCCGAGTTCCCTCTTCCCAACTAAATTTATGGTGAGGCGATGGCCGTAAAGCACATTTGATGCTCTCGGCCCTAGACACAGAAGAGTAGTTTAGTTCATTTTGCCTACATCACCGGCAAGCTTTAATGAGAAATGCTGCCAATTTTGGGAAAATAACGTTGAAACTATGGACATAATTATTATAATTAATAAAAGTCGTTGATGTAGTGAAATGTAAACAGTTTTTTGCAAATAAGCGGGTCGGCTATTTTAAAGGAAACACCCGACGCGACGGATATTTAACCTCACTTAATTGAACAACTGATGTCTTTGTATTTAGGTACATTGGAGTTGAATCGATCTTGTTATAAATAGTGAATAAAATTTTCCATAAATCTAGGAAACGTAAATTTCTTTAATGTCTAAAATTTTGAATAGATCTTATATCTTAAACATAACTACTTCTATCGGCTCAGCAATTATCGCAATAATTTAAAATCCGTATCTTAAAACACTTAGTGCATGCGGTGAATTTTAACGGGTAATACAAAAACAAAACTAATGTTTTTTGCATAGCAGTATAGCTACCACCTAGTAGCATAATAAGGTGTCATCTAAATGAAAACATCTTCTTGAAAATTTTTTCCTATCTTTATAATTAAATCTAAACTAAAGAAAGAGAAATTGGATTATTTATAATAAATTTACTATTCCTAATACAACTTTTTGTCAAAATTAACAGCAACAATAAAAACTAATTAGTTGTACCTGCGTAGACCACAAACTACAACTACGTAGCATACATTTCAGCAGTGGAGCAAATCTATTGTATACATACAGGGAATTTTACTTTTTAGTATACATTATAGTACATGTAATTGTTTATACTTGTAAAAAGAACGCATCAATTACGCTTATTATGTAGGCAACCAACTATACAGAAAACTAAAAAACAAGAGCATACAGAACCGTCACTGTAGTTGTAAATTATTTTAGTATGAAGGTTACGTTGGATGCGGTGTGTATAAATAGGTAAATCAAAATGAGTGGAGCAACAACGACGATTATCATTGTAAAACATTAAATATCAATAACAAAAAACGGAAACGAAAATAAAAACAACAGTTCAACAGTTACAAGTATTCAAAATGGCCACCTTGTACTTTTAAACAATAACCTAAACGGCGTTAAAAAGCACGCAGAGCATTCCCAAGAAAGAGAGGATTCAAGCTTTTGCATTAGATATGTATGCGATCTTTTAATTCATCAATACTTTGCATTGGAATATTTGTATGTACATTTTTGATTTCAGGTATCCCCAAGCAAAGAAGTCTTTGGGCGACAAATCTGCAGAACGCGGGGGCAGGTATAGGAGGTATAGGACCGAATCTTCTTATCCAACGTCTTGGAAACCTGTCGTTTAGAAAGTTTCTTATAGCATTCGTGGAATGCGGAGGGGCTCCTTCCATCTGAAACCACGGGTCATCGATGTTTAGGTTTTCTATTGCCGGAATGATATCATTCCTTAAAAGCTCTAAAAATTTGGCTGTATTGAGATTACTATCAATAAAATATGGACCGATAAGCTTATTTTCAACTATTTGTAACCCTACGTTAACTTTCCCACTGTGAGTTAAGTTTTGTAAATGGCGGTTAGTGCGGGACCAATATCTAAGGAATAAGATTAGCGGGATAATGGATAGTGGATAAATGAGAAATTAAAATAAATACCGAAAAATTTATGAATTGACTTCGCCATTTATTGTGAAAGTTGCTTCATCACTAAAAACTATCTTATTTAAAACGTATTCATGTTCATTCAGCAAATTAAAGAATGTTTCACAAAGGATTGTTCTTTTTTCTTTGTTTTCATCGAGTAGTTGTTGGTGATTAGAAAATTTGTACGATTTAAATTTAAATTTAATTATTTTAGTGTTATAAATACCGAGGTTTTAGAAACACTAAAATGTGAACCTAGTGATACTGTGGGGTTTTCTTCAACGTGGCATAAAATATTTAATTTCATTTCTTCTGTTAAAACGTGATTACTTTTAGTTCTTATTTTATGGGAATTTATTAACCATTCCTCTGATTTGAATTTTCTAACAATTGTTTTTATGGTTCGAATACAAGGAATAGGCCTTGCTGGGTATTTTAGTGAAAATAAGTATCTCACAGTTCTTAAGCTTACCATTCTGATACAACATTAGAATTTCCACTTTTTCGTCTTTACTGTACATGGTTGTATAAAAAACGTAATAACACACTAAATAAAGACTAATTTGTTTAACATAGAATTAATTTGACTGTTTTGGCGACAGCATGCTTTTGTCTTTCTTACAAAAATTGAATAGTTGTATAGTTGGTTGCCTACATAATAGGCGCAATTGATGCGTTCCTTTTACAAGTATACATAGACAATTACATATACAATGTGTACCTACTAAAAAGAAACATTTCCTATATACGTACTGTACTTTAGAAGTACAAGTTCAAATTCGTAGTAAATATTTCAAATTGAGCAATTTCAACGGAATCGAAGTTTTTACTGTTGTTAGATCTTTACTGTATAAATTATTATTAAAAAAAATGCTTCTTTAATAACTGGGATAGCCAAGGTGTGCTAATAGTAGAGTACTGGGCTCGGGTGCGGAAGGTCGGGAGTTCAAATCCCCGACTCCATGTCTAGCGGGCGGCCTACCCAGTCCCAATAAAAACGGGATACCTAAGTTCGAATGAACAAGGAGTAATAATACGGTTGTCACATCACCACGTGTCATGAATTAGGCAAGCGATAACTAGCTGTAAAGGTAAGGATACAAGAGCTCTGAGTTTCCACCTTGCAGACTTAACTCCTGCATAGGATGAAGAGCGTCACAAAAAAATGAACTGAAGTAAATTATTTACGTATAATTTCTATTTACATGAAGGCTAAAATGTGAATGTACTTAAGTACTCACTAAATTATTGTTTATATTTTAAAAGATTTAGCTGAGAAGGCGAATAGATTTCTTGATGTCTTTCTTGCCTTCTCTGCAATACTAAAATCTACAATACTCTAGTAATGTTTGCAAATATCTCATCTGTGTAGTATTTACCACACAAATGAAGTACATATTCTTTTATACAAGGATGAATTTTTTGAAACAACTATTTTTTGGTCATCAACAGATAGTGGTATGTATAAAACGTAGTACCTATGCTAATAAATACTTCTTGGGTTGAAAACATACGTACATATTTTAGTTGCGAAGCGGTAGCACAGTACGTAGAAGTACAATTTTTACAATTCACCATAAGAATTTAATAATACACCTATTTAAACAGCATCGAAACATTACTACCATTTTAGAGAAACAGTATAAGACCAATTTCTTATAAAAAAATAGCCGCCCATGAATGAATTTGAAACACCGAAAAGTATACAATGAAGTACCGAGAGTACCGAAAAATTCCAAATAAAGTAAATTATTTAAATAATTCAACTTTAATTGTATTTGAAGTGAATAATAATATGGCAATCATTGTGCTTTTACTGAATTATGATTTTAACTATAAAAAATTAAATATCTATAGCTAGCTATAATCAGGGGTGAAAGTAAAATAAATGTTTTTCCGGAACGCAATTGGTTGGGCTCTTTAAAAAACACAACACAACAAGCATGTGACGTACACGATGGTGTCCTGTGCAACGGACGAGCTTCGACCGTGCTTCTACCTCCCGCCGCCCGCTATCCATCGTCGGACGGGGATATAAGAGCACAGATTTCAGTGAGGAATCATTTTGTTATTTTTGTTGTTGTAGAATTTTTATGGAAAATAACTAATATTTTTTTGTGGCTGATGATTTATAACCGGAACTAAGTTTCCAAATCTTTTACTAGCAAGGCGTTCGGAAGAGTTAGGCTTACTTTCACTTCGGCTATAGTCGGGTGTCGTCTTATTGGATGGGTGGCCCTTCGCAGTACGAACCACCACAACACTTGTGTAGTTATATTGTCTCTTTCTAGCTCCTTAGTTCGTATAGGCTATTAGAGCGAGCGCAAGTCTTGCAGATTGCTGCTCTAAAGTTTATGAAATGTACTGCGGTGACTTGTGAAACGAAAAGAGATAGCACTGACAGTGTTCATTGGTTCCAAAACAGGTGATTTCTAATGTTACTTTTTGGATGGAGAAAAAGTTTTTATGAAATAAATACCTTTTTCAAAGAAAATTTAATTCTTGTCCTCCCGGAATTTCAAAGAATGTTGTTTACGTTTAAAATATCGCTGTAATGACACATTAGTGCAGTTTCTCTTTGATGATTAGAAGAGAGAGTACGAATATTTGTGTTTAGAAGTAAAATTTATTACCTTCTTGCGACAATTTTTTTTTAAATTTACTAGTCTACAATTGCAACAAAACTAAGTCACTTGTCTCTCCAATCGAAACAGTTAGTGCTTCATATTATAAATTATTTTAAAGAATAACGAAGAAACCGTGTGCCTTTTATTCCTGTTGATAAGGTTCAAGAAAGAAATGCTGCAGCTGCAAATATAAGCCTAAACACTACGCAGCGGATATGTAACGACGACAAAGAAAATATACTTAGCACATCAAAAAAGCGCATTAGAAGTATACCGAAAACTGCCGATGTTGATGAAAATATAAAAATGAATGTTCGGGATGTCATTTACAACTTTTGAATAACTCTTATTTAAATTAAAATATTTAATAATAAAATTGAATTATATGCAATAACAGTCTTCAAGCTGTCTTATCTTTGATTTATATTAAGAATATTGAGATTAAACATGTAAAATATTGGTAAATAAATGTTGATTTTTAGTTAACTGCTAAGAGGTCTATTTATTGTACTTTAGTAGCTAAATTTAATTCGACACATGTTTTTGGTCACTGGGTTTTTGAGCACGTGGGCGCTCATCTTAGTTAAACCGGTTATTTTACCTGACTGCGGACTTCGCACCAAGACGACACCCGACTATATAATCTAGTTACAATGAAGTAACAAGAGGTATCGCGTATTCTTCTCTGCTATACTGTAGTATTTCCCGCTCTTTGCTTGTTCATAGCATCAGATTCTTCACTTGAGTTACATTTACCACAATACTGAAGTAATTACTTCACCACAGTAGCATCTTCCAATCTTCCATTATATACTAAGTAGACAGCCTTTCAAGTAAATACATTTTGCTATAGTATTAGCATATGCTACGTTCCAATGCAATACTCAGTATGATAAAACGAAATAAAATGTTTAACATTTTGTATATCCACTTATTACACTTATGTGTATATCGCAGCTGCCTTTAACGTCTCCTAGCTGTTTTTAAACGATTTTAGTACTCTAATTATTTCTCTGATATCTTCCAAAGTTGTACATATGTAAATCCTAACTTTAACGCACACAAAGGCACCGTCTCTAGCAGATACCTGCATTGATAACTTCCAAATCAAATACAAATATGTCCTAGTATAAGAAAGGAAGAACGATCAAAACTTACACAGCGTTACGTTTGTCATAAATATTACGGTGACAAGATGCTTTCTCGTTTCCTTTAAATGCCTTTTCTCTTAGAAACATGCATGACTTAATTTTAGTTGAACCTGTACATAAAGACCAGTACCTACCGACTTCAATCCACTCAAAACATAAACAATTTACAAATAAGTCAGATATTCAGGGTGCTGCCTTTTAAATATCTCGCCCTGTATATTTAGTTTAAGTACCTGCGGCAAATGGTTACAGCTGTATTGGTAACTTTCCCAAGAAGTTTTGTTAATGTCATTAAAGCCCAGCCTTGCCTGATGCATTAAACTAACGGAAGCTAATTAAAACTGCATTATTCTATTTACATCGCAGATGTTAATGAATAGATGCGCATTACGTTGAATCATTATAATTTGTACTTCCTTCTGATCACTCAATGTAAGCTGCTATCAATTTCAGTCAACATACAGCATGGATGGGTGTGTTTACTAGTGACACAATAACGTATGTTGAAATCGCTATACTTAGAAATATTATATAAACTAGAAACGCTACATAATTCTACCTACATGTTAAAAATTATAAACGCTTTAAAGAAGCGAAGCAGAAAGATGTAGTTAGCAGTCGGGTATATAACAAAATTACCATGACCACACGGTTTTTTTACCTGCAGTTATTCTATTTGGCAACACAGACCTACTGTATAACTTTTATTTAATTATCAATGAGCTTTGGTTAAGAGTGCGAAATGCCTAGAAGTAAATATTAAACACCGCCAAACCTCGACATGCACGTGATACAGACGAGCAAGTACTGCAATTATCGACAAGACACGTGGAAAACCTTGAAAATGTAAAAAAATTATTAAAATCATTAATAATAAGTAAAACAGCAAAAACAGTGTTGAAGGTGGGGAAACAAAGCTTTTAAATTGATTGCAAATCTGCTTACTATAAGTATTACTTAGATCTTTTGCGCAGTTTTGAAAGCACTTACAAATTCAATATACAAACTTATTACCACGTTAAACTACGGCCATTTATTTATGCATTAAAAATATGTATACAGGGTATCTCAAAATTAACGCCCGTGCTTTTGGGGTTTGATTCAGAGGGCTAAAACAAATCAACAATTAAGAGTGGAAACCTCCGACTGTCCCTCATTATCGAGTTATTGATAAAATGTTAACATTTAACATTTAAATTAAACTATTTTAAAAATGAATAACATTAGCAGAAAAGATATTGCCCACATCTGTTGTCACAAAATGTGTTCGAATAGGTTGTCTCCACCTTCAAGGGAAAAATTCGTACGATCCATAATAGAAGCAAACCCTCTGTAACATGTTTTCATTTATTGACGCCACCGCAGCGTGAATACGATCTCCGAGACCTTTAGGATTCCCAAAAGGTTCGCGGTAAACGTCTTCTTTAAATGGCCCTAGAAAAAAGAATCCCACGGATTTAAATCCGGTGATCTAGAAGGCTATGGTATGGGTCCACCTCTCAAGAAAATGTTCATCAGGAGATTTCTCAATTGTATTCCATTGTATGATGGTGCACCATCATGTAGGAACCAACAATTTAATCTAACTGCTAGTGGAACTTCTTCGAACAATGGCAGTTGCAAATTTTCAATTGAAAATTTAATATAGGAGGCTGAATTAAGTCGGATTGATAGAATAGAACCTAGCCCTAATGTTTATTGAGCATCGTGTTTGACAAGATGTGTTGCGTTTTAGTGGGGGTTTTTATCTCACCATTCATGCAGGTTCTAAGTAAAAGTGATTTACGCGTTCCACAAAACCTTTTCAATGAAATGCGGATCATTGTTTACGCTGAGCAACAACCAAATTTGACTTGAAGCTCCCTAACCCCGTCATTGAAAATTTCAGAACTTTAACAATCGGTGAAATTGTATATTTCTGGAAATTAGTTTAGGACGATACATTTTTAAGGTTTGTACGTGGTTTCGCTTCAAAAAGGTGCTATTCTTCATCGACGCTTAGTGTAGGATGACGTCCTGTCTGAGTTTTTCGAGGATTTAAATTACGTGTTTCCAGTAATCCTTCTTTTACACGTCTTATAGTTTTTGCATCAGGCTGCTGACGATTTGGAAACCTTTCCGCGTTTGCCCTAATTGCACCACTGGTATTATCATTACACGCACCTAATATTTTCAACATATCGACGAAATCTCAATTACAATCGTATTGTTCTAGTTTAAACACAAAAGCAGAAGGAAATGAAAATAATAATACTTATGAATATGACGGAACGATTCATAAATTTAAACATTATCATAGCAACCTAATTGCATTATGTTACATAAATAATTGAGAGAGCCCGTGCGATAAAACTTATTATTTACTTTTTCATCAATAACTCGATAAAGATGTACCTACAAACGAAAAAATAACCACTCTTAATTTTCGATTTGTTTTAGCCCCCTGGATCAAACTCCAAAAGCAAGGACGTCAATTTTGGAAAACCCTGTATAGGTATGGTTATTTAAGAAATTGCACAACAAAACTCTGTTAATATTAATTTTAATTTTAGAAAAATCTGCATTTCCGAATTTATTTTCATAGAATAAAACTGTCCAAAAACAATTTTTAAGTAACAAATAGCTACACAGCGGTATAATCTAATATCTAAATCAACGATTGCCAGTCCTTTGTAGTTGCTAAACCGTTATCTATAATTTAAAAAAGTAGTTTTCCTCCGCGGCCTTACTCCGTTGGTTTTCGTTTATCTATTTGAGATTTAACTACGCAATATTTTGATCAGCAGACAATATTGCAGAACAAACCCATAATTGTTACCACATATATTTTAGTGCAATGTTTGATGCATCTGCGTTCTTAGACCTCACACCTAACGACAATTCTATCAAAATAAGCTTGTTAATAATTAATGTGTAAAACTGTCACACAAAACCTCGACCTAACTAATATCTACAGTAACGGTTAAGCAATTAATGATTTTTATACGATATGCGTTATCCTTTTTATGAAAATCGTCCAGCGAAAAGCATTTTATGACGTTCCTTTTCGATCGATAAGCAAATATAATAAAATTAACAATTTCAACCAATTTTTATTTGTTGTATTTCCTGGATACGTGTTTCAGTGTGCTTAGATCTCGTCAGGAAAGCTATTTCTATAAATCTGCAATGATATATTTTTTATTTCAAATCAGATCTCTTTTTACGTTATTTCAACGAAAAATTTTCAATGAAGCAAATATACAATGAAAAACATAGATCATAGATCTAATTCTTTATTGGTGCTTCAATACTGTTGCCAGGTAAACTAAATTAATTAGTAGCCAAAATTATACATCACTATAATAGCAAACAAGGTATAATTATAGTAATTATATAAACATCGATACAATTTATGACCTGAAACAGTTCTCGTGGTACTTTTTCTTTCGATATTTTATTCTATCTGGGGATGCGTCGTCACCGATTAATCTGAACTATTCAAGTTAGTAGTTGCAAGCAGAATGTAATATTCTATATCAAAATTTTCCAAAACAACCTAAATTTTAAAGTATTATTTTAAGGAACAGCATTAATATTTCTAGGCAGACAACTATGTAATTAAAATGCCTCACCTTGACCATAAACAGAAGAATTAGTCGTCTCAACCACAACTCACTTCAGTAAGTAGGTATTATAATTATTACACGAAAACATTAATTCCCCCATATTAATTACTATGATTATTGTTGTAGATATATCATTATTTTAAAGTAAAGAAACTACCTCAAGCAAAAAACTAAACTATAATTATAACCACTTAAATGGTTTATATAAACAAATTGCAAACGCCCAAAACTTCTCACACTTCAGTTATGCTTAGCACATAAAGGGCCATAAAATATAATTATATAAACAACGTATACAAATCAAATGTAAACGTACAGGGAGATACCCAAAAAGTCTTATTACTAAAGTCGAAAGCTGAAGATCTAGTGACAATAACATTACTATTATTTTCTCTGTTACCAAATAATGTTTACAAATCATATCGGAAGAAGAAAGTTTAAAAACTCCAATTCCAATTCCCACTACTGAACACTGCACTACAGATTTTTAACAACCGTTCTCACTTGCACTGCAATGGCAACCCAGTGAGGTATACTGCCCAATAAATCTTCTCTGAGTAGAAGTGTTTACACTTCCCGAGGTTCGAACCCCCGTTAAGCTGTAGGTCCTCTATACCTTTGATACTTTAAAACGCGCAACACAGGCATGGGAGAGAAGATCGCTACGTCCCATAAAACGAACACTCAAAAAAGTTGTTATAGATTGCTTTTTTGACATTTTATACCTAGCAAGAAACCACCGAGGCGGCCGTGGACTAGAGGTTAGCGCGTTAGACTTCTATGCCGAAGGTCCTGGGTTTAATTCCCAGTACCGGAACATCGGACCAGCAAGGTATTCTGCCTAGTAAATCTTCCCTGGAATAGAAGTGTTTACACTTCCCCTGGTTCGGAGCCCACATTAAATTATAGGTCCTCTATGTCTATGGTACTTTAAACGCACAACATAGGCATAGGAGACCAGATCGCTGCGTGTGGTAAGAGATAAAGTACTCGAAGAAAGGGAGAAACCACCATCATCGATACTGCTACTGCTGGTGTTGCTGCTATATTCCCTCCCCAGCTACGAGTAATACCCTCAGGCAATATAAGATGCTCTAAAGGTCTCTTACGTAATCAAGGAAGAAACGTCAACAGTTATAACAGCAGCACCTATGAAGCGGCTCCCACCGGAAGCCAGTAAAGCCAACAATAACATTAATAATACAGTATCATCAATAAAATTTTCAATAATGGTTAGCTGTGGAAAACAATAGACATGTCTTTTATTAATTAAAGCGGCAATAATTATTACTGTATGATAAATTTCAAATTATAACGCTCGATTCAGTTAAAATAAATTACGTAGCACGACCTTGTATTCATAGGTTTCGTCAAAAGTTTCCTGAAATGATTTTTTTGAAGCGGACATTCAATATGATGCCAGAAACGTAAATTTATTTAAAAGCACAGACAGTATTACACAAATCTAAAACTGTGAAGTGGGTTTGGCAACTTAAATCCTGGATCTGAAGTACTCGAGTGACGTAAATTAAACTGACAATAAAGCAACGTATAATAGTTTAGAGTTTATTCAGTAGGAGGTGATTAAGGGAAGACGGAACAACTAATGGTTTCTGCGCACGACACTATCGCATACATTGTGTTTGTAACAGTTGTCATGGAACAACGAGTAAATGTATTCTAAAATGTTGAAAACTGTGTAGAGTAATAACCCCTTGAGTCTTGCTGTGCATTTGAATAGTTTAAACATTTCAACAACGGCCATGAGGATACTTCAGATAATGTTAAAACCGGGCGCCCGTTGAACAAAATAGAGACTCGGTAGCAAGAGTGTGAAATTTCGACAACAAATGGTCGAAGTACCCTCCAGTTGATAGTAGATGGGTTGAACATCGATAAAGGAAACGATTCAACAAATTGTACACGAATATTTAACAAAATGATCAAGATCTGTGTAAAACTCGTCCGGCACAGTCGTACGGAATGAGCAAAACGGAGAAAGGTTGATTCATGCCGAGACTTTGTTCAAAGAAGGGTTGATTCATGCCGAGACTTCGTTCAGAGAAAGGTTGATTCATGCGGAGACTTCGTTCAGAGAAAGGTTGATTCATGCCGAAACTTCGTTCAGAGCAAGGTTGATTCATGCGGAGACTTCGTTCAGAGAAAGGTTGATTCATGCCGAGATTTCGTTCGGAGAAGGGTTGATACATGCCGAGACTTCGTTCAGAGAAAGATTAATTCATGCCGAGACTTGGTTCAGATAAAGGTTGATTCATGCCGAGACTTGGTTCAGAGAAAGGTTGATTCATGCCGAAACTTCGTTCAGAGCAAGGTTGATTAATGCCGAGACTTTGTTCAGAGAAGGGTTGATTCATGCCGAGACTTCGTTCAGAGAAGGGTTGATTCATGACGAGACTTCGTTCAGAGAAAGGTTGATTCATGCCGAGATTTCGTTCGGAGAAGTGTTGATACATGCCGAGACTTCGTTCAGAGAAGGATTAATTCATGCCGAGACTTGGTTCAGATAAAGGTTGATTCATGCCGATACTTCGTTCAGAGCAAGGTTGATTTATTCCGAGACTTTGTTCAGGGAAGGGTTGATTCATGCCGAGACTTCGTTCAGAGGAGGGTTGATTCATACCGAGACTTCGTTTAGAGAAAGGTTGATTAATGCCGAGACTTCGTTCGGAGAAGCGTTGATACACGTCGAAACTTCGTTCAGAGAAGGGTTGATTCATGCCGAGACTTCGTTCAGAGAAAGGTTGAATCATACCCAGACTTCGTTCAGAGAAGGGTTGATTCATGCCGAGTCTTCGTTCCTGGAAGGGTTGATTCATGCCGAGACTTCGTTCAGAGAAAGGTTGATTCATGCGGAGACTTCGATCAGAGAAAGGTTAATTCATGCCGAAATTTCGTTCAGAGCAAGGTTGATTAATGCCGAGACTTTGTTCAGAGAAGGGTTGATTCATGCCGAGACTTCGTTCAGAGAAGGGTTGATTCATGACGAGACTTCGTTCAGAGAAAGGTAGATTCATGCCGAGATTTCGTTCGGAGAAGGGTTGATACACGCCGAGACTTCGTTCAGAGAAAGATTAATTCATGCCGAGACTTGGTTCAGATAAAGGTTGATTCATGCCGAGACTTCGTTCAGAGCAAGGTTGATTTATGCCGAGACTTTGTTCAGAGAAGGGTTGATTCATGCCGAGACTTCGTTCAGAGGAGGGTTGATTCATGCCGATACTTCGTTTAGAGAAAGATTGATTAATTCCGAGACTTCGTTCGGAGAAGCGTTGATACACGTCGAGACTTCGTTCAGAGAAGGGTTGATTCATGCCGAGACTTCGTTCAGAGAAAGGTTGATTCATAGCCAGACTCTGTTCAGAGAAGGGTTGATTCATGCCGAGACTTCGTTCAGAGAAAGGTTGATTCATGCCGAGACTTCGTTCAGATTTGTGGCGACAGTAAAAATTGTTTTAACTGCTTGGTAACTAGAAATGCGGTATGCGGTGTTTCAGTATGATCATAAGACGAAACCTCAGAGCATGCAGCAGATGGAAACATCAATACCAAGACTTAAAAAGGTCCGTTTGCAAATATCCAGACTCAAATTTGCGCTAATTACCTTATTCGATGAACCGAGTTGGATTTACAAGGAATGTATGTTTGAAGCACAAACAGTCAACAGTACATTCTACGTTTAAGTGATGAATTAGATGATTAATCCAAGTGCAAAGAGTTGTTGGCTCTTTTTGCATGATAATGCACCTGTCCATTCTACACTCATTGAATCGTTTCTCGTAAAACACGGCGTTGTTAGAACCTATTCACTTGACTTAGCACCAACAGGTATTTTTCTCAAGAAAAATATTGTTCGGGAACGAAATGTTTTCGGGAAGTAGAAGCTAAGAAAGTTGTAATCGTAGAATTGAAAACAGTTTCTTCAAACGTCTTTGCCGACTGTTTTCAAAAACTTCTAGATCGTTGCCAGAAATATAACAAAGTAATTAAAGATTACTTGAATAAATCTCTTAATATTTTTCGTATTACTTAAATTGTGTTTCTATTTATTGTGTCAGTCCGGGAAGTAAATTGCCGAACCTCGTATATTTTGGAAAGCTCCTTTGCATCCAGTGAAAGTGAAATAGGAAAATGATATTTATTTTGAACATTTTCATAAACCTGTACATGGCTATGAATTATATCTTGGCCACAATACTTACAGCTAGATGAACATTCAATTATATGAGAAATTTACCCTAATATTTTTTGTTTCCATAGTTTTAACAAACATTACTTATTGCATAATAATTTGACAAATACGTAAATAAGTTCAATATTGTGGATATTTTCAACAATAGATATAGTTTATAGGAATTACTTAAAGTGTTTCTTGTACAAACTGCAAATTACTATCTCAAAAACACATGATGTACCAAGTATATAGATATTGATTAATTTCCTTTGCTTGGAATAAATTATGTTCTTAAATTTTAATAAATTCTCGTGCAACGCAAAAATCCGAACAAGTAAGTAGAGACACAACGTGTAAAAAATGAAACAGCTAATCTAGTTTCTTTTATTTTTTCGGTATCTTACAGTTTATACACTGTAACTGCAACACCGTGCTCTTTATTTTGTGTTTGTGTTAGGTAAACATAATTAACATAACCTCGTAGTATTGCACGTATTACGCACAGCTGTCGACGATTTCTTAAAAAACATTCCGGATATTACCATGTAGGCGCTTTGTCTTGTCAAGGTTAGTGTATACTTACATTTACTCTCCAAGTAAAAGCTCTTAGGGATAGAGATATTACGTTACTAGCTGGTCTTGTGCTATGGCTCCCTAATCTGTCTTGCTTCCGCAGTTCAATACAAAAATTCTACATGTTTTTCTGTTTCTAGAGACATACAATAATTGTAAGCCGGCACATTCAAAGTTAAATGTTTGGTGTTGTAAAAGTACAAACTATTGCGCAACTTGATTTAACTGTGAGAACCGTTAAGTAATTGCCTAAAAAATTATAAATTACAATATTTAAGTAAAGGCACATAATTTGTTTGCGATGGCTAACTTTATCGACAATTTAACTAGTTGACCCTACCGTACATACGAATTTACGCAACATTTTTCAGGAAAAGTATCCGAGTTGAAATGGGGCGAAGGAAAGTATTTCTTATCAAACATTATTTCATACCTCGGTTTTCAGGTTTATGGCAGGTGGTGGCTGGTGGGCCGGTGCCGTAGCGGGCCCCAGCATGTCGCCACTCTCCTCTTCGGTACCGCCTTCAGCCATGTCAGCCTCGCATCCTGACTCGTCTGTAAAATCCAAAAAACAATCTTATGTTTAAAAACAATTCTGCTAATTCATTAAAAAAATAGTGTTAACCACTTCTTGATTCCTTAAGCATTAAATAGGCACAAGGCTCTCATGACGGCGACTACCACTACTAGAAGCCATTCGTATGTATTTGGAAGTATCGGAGCAAAACATTTGTCTATACAATTGAGAAAATTAGGTCTACTCTTTATGGTTGAATGCAACTCCTGGTACTGCTTCTTCTACCCTAAGTAAACAATGGCGATCAATTGCTGACCCCTTGTATATTTCAGACAGTGGTGTACGTATCTTATACAGCGTCTTTGTTATTTGTTTAAACGGTCAAAGCCTACATATTCCGCTTGTAACGATTTTAATGTAGTTTTTAACAGCGAATTTCATGTATTATTTCAGTTCATTGTAGCATGTGAAACAACATATGAAAATGCATTCTCGGCTTAAATATACGTTTGCTTATTCATTTAAAAATGAGGGTATTTAAAATGCGTCTGCATAAAATAACATTCCAGGGTAAACAAAAACCATTAATTTACCGCGCTGCATTTGTTTTCTCGACAAAAAAGACCAAACAGAAAATACGGTATAAAAATTCAACGCTAGATAAACATTGCCAATAATATTTCAGAAATATATTTAGTTTTCAGTTTTACCGGCCTTATTCACAGCTAAAGCAATACGGGAGAAAAAATTAAGTATTCTCTAACGCCATCATCAACTAATCATATTACCTACTGCACTTCTTAAAAGTACCGCTCAATAGATTAAAATTGTGGCAGATAACAATTATTAAACATAATCCATAATCATTAATCTACTTTTACGCTGATAACGCCGCGGATATGCTTACTTTTCATGCAGGAATCTCGAGAATCCGGCTTTATGGAATTGTATCATTTAATTTCCCGTTAAATATTTCAAATAAGTGCACCATTTTGCATCGTAATTCGCAGTAATATTTAGGTACATGTCATAATCATTCTACGCGTTACAAAACTAAGATTTGTATTTTCATCCGTCCGTATTTCATCTTAGATTTGGCGATGCACCAAGCGTATATTTCCTCACGTTAAATATTTTGAAATATCGCACATGCAAGCACAATCCGATTTCAAACAAAAATATAAAGCGAACCCGAGGGTACGTTAAAAATAAGCTCTCGCGACAGCTGTAAGACACAGGCGGATTAATTATACAGGCATTGACTGGGATCAATTATGATAGAACAAGGGCCGTAAAAGAACCCCGAGGGGTACTCGTTTAAAAGCCTATTCGCAAATCTGGCTCCTATTGTTGGGGGTCACGCATGGCCCCTCTTCACAGACTTCCATGAGATGTTGCACAAGGCTACTATTTAATGGAACTACTTATTAATGCTTTATCAAGAACTTTATGAGATTAATGCAAGTTATTTATCGATGTGCTTGCTTGATTATAATATGCTGTTGCAGATATCGCATTAATATTTTCTTTAATTATATGCAAATTAAAATTTAACAGCATTCCTTCCTACTGAGTCACTGACGGAGAAATTGGTGATTATTATCAGCTTCGCGAATAATGAATTTCTTTTGCACATACTATGTGTTGCATATTTTTGCTTTTCCATCAAAGGAATCAATAATTGATTGATGCAATTATTGTAGTTCTTGTAGACTGCGTATTGGATCCCTAGGAAAACGTACTTGCCCTGTGTGCATTTAATGATAATCGAATGATTGTTGACTCTTCTGTTATTTCATAATAGCAATTGCTGTAAGTTTCAATAAATATTTATTCTTACTCGAAAATTATCTACCCGCTAACTACCTTTTTTAATACATAGTTTAAATAAATGCAAAAATATTTGCTTTTAGCTAAAACAGAGTTGCCAACTGTATTCGTTAACCTAATGCCTCGGAGATTACAAATTTTCGTGGGACTTCTATAGAGTTGGCAGGATGTTGGACAAATCTGGTCAAAACTAATTTTTGATTTAAATAATATCAAAATATCTCCCAGACTATTTTCTCTATCGCACATAAAATGTTCTTTATAATTATTTCTACAAGCATAATACTAACGTTATAACAATCTACGGTAAAGTCTATGAACGACTAAACGTTTAAAACAACTCCAAAAACGTTTAGGCACAACAATGTCGTATATATCCCACAGACATTTTAGAATTAAGCAGAAAGAGGCATATTCAGAAATAAGAGAAATGACGGCAGGGGTACCACAAGATAGTATATTAGGTCCAGTCCTATACCTATTGTACACCCGTGATATAACTGGTTCTAGGAAAGTTCACCGAATGCAATTTTCCGACGGAAAGTTCACCGGCAACAATTCACCGAACTGAAATTCACCGATTCTACAATTGATCGCCGATGATTTATTTATTAAAAACCATGAAACGTGGAAAACTTTTTTAAACATATTAACTTATTTCGTATCATAAAGTAATGTCAATATTTCTAAAAAATTGAAATGTGCTATTTTAGATTAATTCTCCTGAAAATGATAATGATGAAATTTCGAATGAAACACAAATTTTATTGAAATCATTTAATTCAAAAAAATACGTCTGAAGGATTATTTACACGTATACAATTATGTTGTTACTTCAATACTTAATTAGTAATTAATGTTATGTGCCACACCTCTCAAAAACTCTAAAACATTATATCTGTCATAATTCGCAACTACCCTGAAGCATGGTAATTATTGTGTTCATTAACATTGACTTTCAAATATATTATTTCTAAATAAACGCATTAGATAAAATTTGTTTTTCTGTGATTAGGTAATATCATGGTAATTATTCTGCTCATTAACATAATCTTTCAAATATGCTATTTGTAAATAATACTATTTTAATTTTTAGTAGATACGTAGATATTTTTACATCGTAATAATAAATTTTAATAAATAAATCATAACAAATCAATCATTGGCGAGCAATTGTAGAATCGGTGAATTTTCCTTTCGACGAATTGCGAGTTGATGAATTTTCCATACGATAAACCAGTCGGTGAATTGTTGTCGGTGAACTTTCCGTCGGTGAACTTTTCGCATACCGATATAACTTGGAAAATGACAACAACGTCACTTTTGCCGATGTTACTGCCATCTTAGCAGTGAAAAACAGCAACGAAGAGGCCACAGAGAAATTACAGAATGCTATAAATCAAATCAACAGTTGGACAGAAGATGGAGAATCAAACTGAACGAATCTAAATCGATACATGTAAATTCTACAAATAAGGTCAATCAGCATATACCAGTCAACATAAATAACACATACTTGGGTACAACGCTAGACGCAAAGCTACGCTGGAAAGCTCACGTAAAATATAAAAGAGAAGAACTTGGCATCAAATACAGAAAGATGCACTGGCTGTTTGGTAGAAACCCCACTCTGTCTCTACATAACAAGCTCTTAATATATAAGTAGATACTCAGACTCAGATACTTCAGAGAACTACTAAACCCAGAAAAGAATAATGAAGAAGACAAAAACCAACAACCACAGCTACATATAGCCCTACCAACCAAAGAAGAAATAAGGGAAGCGATTATGATACAAAAAAACAATAAAGCACCGGAAGAAGATGATATTACCGCTGAATTACTCAAATACGGTATAGAAAAATTAACAACACCCCTATATGATCTGATAACAGAAATATGGAAACAGGAAAAAATGCCCACAAGTTGGTCGACAGCAATTATATGCCCCATATGGAAGAAGAAAGGAGACAAACTCCAGTGTGGAAATTATAGAGAGATATCGCTGCTAAATATATAATATAAGCTCATGTCCTCGTTCATCGCCAAGAAACTAGAACCGTACATCGAAGAAATAGTAGGAGAACACCAGTGTTGCTTCCGCCAAAACAGATCCACAACAGACCAAATATTTAGCCTCAGAGAAATGGTATCAAAATGCTATGAATACGACATAGATATGCATCAACTATACGCAGACTACAAGCAAGCATACCATAGCATTAACAGAGAAAAACTACTTAAGCGCATGGTAGACTTTAACATACTAGAAAAATTGGTTAATCTACTAAAGATGACACTGAACAAAACAGAAAATAAAGTAAGGATCCAAGGAGACACAGCACAAAACTTCACAGTCGCGATAGGTTTAAGGCAAGGCAATCCACTATCCACAATGTTATTTCACATAACTCCGGAAAAAGCCCTGAAAAGTATCATAGAAAACGGACAAGGTACAATCTACAATAAATCGAAGCAAATCCTGGCATACGCAGATGATATCGCCCTAGTTGGCAGGACAAAAAAGATAATCCAATCTACGGTTGAAGAACTTGAGGTGGCGTACAAACCACTAGGCCTAACAATAAATGACGCAAAAACCAAATATGTGGTAAACACAAGAAACCTAAGGAGACGACAAGAAGATCACCTGCAAACCCAAGATCATATATTCGAAAGAACAAACAGCTTCAAATACCTTGGAAGCACAATAACAGAACAAAACGAAATAAGCGAAGAAATAAGATCTAGACTAGTGGCGCATAATAGAAGTTATTTTGCACAACAGGGCATACTAAGATCGAGAAGCATTCCACGAAACCTAAAGCAGAAAATATACACAACTATAATACGACCTGTAGTGATCTACGCTCCTGGGTACTTACAAGAAACGATCAAAGAACACTAAATGTATGGGAACGAAAAGTACTGCGAAAAATATATGGACCAGTCAACGTTCTAGGAAATTGGAGAATTAGAACAAACACAGAGCTTAGGGAACTGTACCAAGAACCAGATCTGGTTGCGTTTATTAAAATGCAACGTCTAAGATGGCTAGGACATATCAGGCGAATGGAACCACATAGGCCACCAAAGAAAGCGATGGAAGGAAGACCAGAGGGCAGAAGAAGAAGAGGAAGACCCAGAAAACAATCGCTCGTCGACCTGAAAGAAAGCCTAACAACACAAGGAATAAGAAGATGGAGGAGGGAAACAGAATAGATCAAGATGGAAGGAAATAGTAGCGGAAGCCAAGGTCCTGAATGGACCGTAGCGCTCACAGAGAGAGAGACTCAGACCTGTATTGACTTACGGTATTCAGCTATGGGGCTGTGCCAAACAGAGCAACATCGGGATAACCTAGAGATTCCAGAACAAAGTACTGAGGAACATTGCTGACGCTCCTTGGCATATTAGAAACAGCGACCTCCATCGTAACTTGGAAATGGAAACTGTGGACCAAACAATTAAGAAGTTCGCCAAGAGTCACGAAGAACGACTCCACCAACACGTAAACGTCCAGGCAATCCAGCTCCATGACAACACACGGCTAGTAAGAAGACTAAAAAGAACTAAACCATTTGAGTTGGTGCAGTGACAGAGTAAAAACAGAGAAGAGTGCACATTAGAAGTAGTGTAATTAAGTTGTCAGAACCTAAGGAACGCTGATGAGTAAACCTTAGTTATAAGTCTCAAACTTTAGTCTTTTAAGTTAGATTCAAATTACCCATTGGTCATCACGACCTGATTGAAAAAGCAAATTTAAAAAAAAATTAAAAATTTGATTTCCTCCTTAGTATAATATCATTTGTATGCAATAAAATCTTGCAATAATAAGGTAAGTCAATTGATAACGTTTCATTCTTTTTTGATTATCTAATAATAGAATCCCTTTATAATCTTCCAACGTAAAACACGGATTTTCTTTTTCTTATAAGTATATACCAATTGCCTGTTAATTATCTACAATGGAGTAGGTTCGGTGAGCCCTATTTGCACGTACGCCGGGCAGAAGGCTAACCTGACCCATCCAACAGAGAAGAAAAGTGCCACTGCATAGTTGACGATTGTGAAAGATGTTCGTATGAGAACCGGGACCGACAGCTTTACGCGCCCACCAACACACGAGCGATTCCATACGCCACTATAGTTGGTCCACCCATTCGAATATACCGTTTGACTGGCCTCCGCGATGCTCCGCTGTGGAACCGATTTTCTTACACACGTAAAGTTGTTATGCTCGTTTGATTTTGTCGCTTCTTACGGGTTAAAGGCTTATTTTATTGGCTGCTCCATAGCCGATTACTATTTAATTTATTTCCCGATTACAGTTTAGTGGACTTTCTTTGTTATCCTAAAGCAATGCCGATGAATATTTTGCCTACGCGCTTGACCGTGAACGTTTGCTGGGACTTTCCTGCCCTTGAGCGAGCCCTACGTGTTAAATTATTCTAGAGCTCTTGCAACATATTTCGCATTATGGTGAAATACTTCTGCTGCTGTATATTGGCATTGCGTTTTCTCGGAGTGAATTTAAGATCTCTGTGCGACCCGGTTGCTCGTCAAGATCTCAGCGCCGAAAACAAATACTGCAGGGGCGGCTTGGATTTTCAATGGGTGTCCATCGCGTGAATTTTCGTATCGCTGTTATCACCGTGGGTGAACAGGACAATCGACAAGTGTCGGATTTAAAGAAACACGCTGGATTCAACCCCTGGAAGGCAATTCATTGCGAATTTGCTGATCGCCATTGCCGGATTAATATGGAACCCCTTTCCTGTCCCTCTGGATGTGCCGCTGCTGCGACAAACGCAAAGTGATCTCGTGCCTGCCATTTTTGTCTGCTTCTTAAGAACCTAAGAACACCCCAAAATTGTGCCTCTCTCTACTCCCCATTTCAAGAAAACTAAGGTTAAATTGTTATTATGTTATTGTGAAAACTTGTTCCCAGATTCATTTGACTGGTTTAAAGTGCTGAACCCTTTTCTGGTAGCGCAAAGCGACCTCCAGTCGCTAGCTGTCATTATTTGTTAATTGTAACGTGTAATTGTAAATTGTAACTTTTGAAAAACTTGAACGTCGCTGGCTGTGTAGTTCTATGTGTTCAGTAAAGCAAATGTCGCAAGCCAGTGGCGGCGAGCTCTTTCGTTTGAACGTTCCCTCTGTGTTCAACTGCAATTATTGCCGTTTTGAATATGCTTTTTTGTACTATGTACGTTACCAATTTCCAGCAATAGAATTATATTTGTCTTAAAATTCACCATATCTTTTATTTGCGTGTATTGTATTGTGAATGAACTTTGTAAGCTTTATATACAGGAGGAGGCACAATAAAGGTGAGTTCCATTCCCGTAAGCTGCTGGCTTCTCGGCCTTCCACGAGAACCTACAATCAGCTGTGATTTGGATTTCCTTCCCTTAAGCTTTTTTCGTGAACCACCTCTACTTCTCTAAGCTAAGTCGAAGACGCTTCCATTTTTCCTGTTGCGGGTCGACGAAAAACCTCGTTTCGCCAGTAACAAGAATTTGGCACCGAACGGGGCCCATTAGTAGTATTATACAGCCAGTAAAATATCTATATACTTTTTAAGGTTCTGCAGACAGCCCTTAACTCTGGTTAATAAAAGTGTTGTTTAGAAATACACCATTTAAAATCCCCTTAATTCAGAAGGGCGCAATATTTCATGCATCAGCAACTCGTATTTTCAGAAACATGGCTTTTTCTATCCCGTTTCTGCTTAAATCACTAATTCTTTATTAGCCTGCTGTTTGGAGCCCGTGTTAAACAGTAGGTGCTCCATGTTCTTGTACATTACTTTACACGTACGTCGCAGACATAGGAAGGAAGGTTACAACGTTTTTTGACAACAAAAGGACTATAGAAAAATCACGAGTTAAAATTTCAACTTGGTGACTTGATTGCATCGTTTCAAAACTAGAATGGACTCATTGCAGAAACCGCTGCTGATAATACTGTAGGTTTCACATATCCTTCTTCTTTTGTCAGCCCTTGACGCCTATTCTTAGACACAGGCATCTCCTATCGTTTTCCACTGTCTCTATCCTGTCCCAGCTATATCCAGTTTGGGTCTGTAATTTTTTGGCATCGTCAATCCATCTCGTGTTTGGTCGAACTCTTCTTCTTTCACCTGTCCATGGACTGTATGGTATGATCTTTTTGGATAATTTGTTTCACATATGATTAAATTGCTTCTTTAGAGACTAACATATACTATTTCAAACTTCTACTAATTTTTCGTATGTGTGGATTGGCCAAACCAGAACTGATATTTCATTTACATTTAGGGTCGTATGAAAACACCAAATATCGATAACAAGCCATACTTTTGGGGATTGTTTTGTGGCTTTGGTAATAGGAAAATAAATCCTTGAACTAACTAACTAACCACTGACTGCAATGGAAGACTGCAAAAATCATAATGGACGTGAGCTACAAACGGCGTAAACTTACTAAAATGTAGTTAAGCAACGTACATCTCGCACGGAAACTATGAAATAATAGGTGTCACTTATCTGGCCGACTTGTAATACTTGTAAACATATTTAAAGCACGGTTTTTAACGCATTAGCTTTTATTACACACTTAAAATAGAAAGATATAGAAGGTATTTTTACAAACTTTAAAACTTTTTACCATATTTTTTTAATTTGAATTCCCAGGTTACTTACTTTTGCAGGTGGAACAGCAATGCTTACCGAATAATAACTTATCTGTATTCTTTGCACGATCTACTAATGATTCAAAACGTGGGAATCACATGGTTGACATAATCCACACATAATTTATACAAAATACGAAGTACATTTGAATCACTGATAATCTCAGAATAGAATGATATGAAAAAATATTATGTAATTCAATCCTACATCATTTGTTAAATAGTCTGTTGTGCACAATTTACCTAACCTCGACACATCGGTGCCATAACCCTGTTGTTTTATTAGTTCATTTTCTTGATTTATTGGAGAATCCAATATATTATTTAATGAGATTTCCCATACATTTACCAAGGTTAATGTTGATTTTGTATTTTTTTGTGGGAAATCCATAATTTTGTAAGACTAAAAACTTGTTAGAGTAAATGTGAGCGCTTAATAAAAACCAAATAATGTATCTATAAGATCGTTGTTAAAACGAAAATTATAAATATTACTTTAATAGGTTTTACTAATAGTTTTATAACAGTTAAAAATCACTTAACAGCTTTAAGCGCCAATTTATAAATTGAATTACTTTTGCGTGTTACCCAGTACAGCCCAGAATGGTATTCTCTGCTTACTTCCTTGTAAAATACAATACTTCATAAACCGCCAGTGATTGGTGGAATAACATATCACTCTGCTAGTAAGATGTTTCTCTTATGCCCAGTTTACAGAAGCGTAGCTCTGCACTAGATTCAAAGAAATACTTACAGAGCGTTCCCTTTTGCCCTCATCAAACACCAACGGCAGTTTAAAAACCCTTAGGGAAAGGTCTCAGGGACTTTCAAATTTGGTGTAAGTACATGTTGATACTGATAATCTACAATAAAGTTTGTATTTTACTAATTGTCACTGTTGTGGTTAAAGTTTCCAACTAAACTCTTAAGATCGTGAATGGTGGCATTTTCATATCATTGTCTTCAAATCATGATATAGACTAGAGTATGGAACAACGGCAATGGTCAGTTGTTCGACTAATGTAATTTAGTTCCAATTTATTCCCTATTGAAGCTCGGTAAACCATATATTCGAAGAATGCCTAAAAATTAATTTAAGAAGACCCATTATTCTAAAATGCGTTAGGTCCACCATGTCTACTGCATGACCTTGAACAATCTTTATAAATCTATTTCTTATGAGACTCTCCAGTGTATGGGAGTTCTATCAATATGATGTCGCATATCTCCTAATAGTGGTAGACATGCATACCCTAATACACCGGGTAAAGTGTTAAATAAGGAATTCATATAATTTTCTACAACAGTGAAGAATGTGTTCTGATAAAAATTGCCAATCATTCTAGCGCACACATTTCTCACCATCTACTGCTGTTATACACCAATCGGATAAAAACAGGTCACCTTGAAATATTTCACAGAAGCATAGAAACGTTCATTAATTTAAGTAGAGATTGGGTAATAGGTTGAAGAACCATTCCTTGTTAATACACGATGTAAATTAGCTCAGAAAAAAGAGATAAATAAAATCAGAAATAAATTAAATTTAGAAAAGTAGCAGAAACAGTGTAAATCGTTTTTTTTTCCTTGATAGTAAAAAGTAGAGGTGCTATTTTTAACGGTAATTGTTAATAGGGTTCTAGCTCAAATTCCCGAAACAAAAATCCCGAAAAATAAAATCTCGGAAGCAAAAATCTCGAAGCATAAAAATCTCGAATGACAAAAATCTCGAACGCAAAAATATCGAAGGACAAAAATCTCTAATGGCCAAAATCTCGAAATGTAAAACATTACAATGTTCACATTTGTGCAAAATTTAAAATTATATGAATTTTGTGCTGTCTACTTACGTTGCGTTTTTGTGAAGATGAAACCGACTATCAAAATTACTTAGAAACTGTTGTTTACAATACTTTGGTCGTGTATGTAGGTAAATATAGAACACCTTATTAAAGTTGTTTAAATACTTCGTATTGGTAATCATACAACTTCGCACAAGAGATAAAAGTCGACTACTATTCCGTATCTGGAATCTAAATATTATCCACCATTACATTGATTCTACATAATTCCCTTCAAAGAAATCTATACTGTTAGTGTCAGCATATTTTACAGTCGGATAGTCACATCCCTGTATATTTTCTTCTGTGTTAATATACTTCTTCCCTGAATAAAATATTCAATTGTGATGTCATTTAGCTACTGTTTATTTCGGCATTTTTTATTACAATTCTAGATTTTTGTCATTCGAGATTTTGTCGTTCGAGATTGCTGTCGTCCGAGATTTTTGTTTTTGAGATTTTGTTTTTTGAGATTTTAGATTCGAAATTTTATTTCAAAATTTTCACTGGATACCAATAACGTGTATGCCCTCCTGGAACCTGAATTACATCATTCAACCGTCATGGATTGAGTTGATCAATTTTTTTATACACATTTGAGAAATTGCTTCAAGTTCTTCTTGAAGGGCCTATCGTAGCTCTTGAAGAATCCATGACGTTGCTGATCGACTACGAATAGGCCTCTGGAGTTCACCTCAAAGACTTTTTAACAGATTACGATGCTGCCCAATCAAGTCTTCTAATGCCCACTTCATTCCGATATTCAGTTACGATTCGTGCAACATGTGGACTGGCACTGTTATGCATTAACATGAAGCCATCTTCAATAAAATCGGAAAATACGCACAGCTCTTCAAAGAATATCTTCCACATATCTTCAGATATGGTGCGATACGCATATTGATCGTTTGGTCTTCTTCACGCCCTTTTTCGATCATCAGACACTCCTAGGCAAAACTGGAGCACTTCACTCCACTGCTAAGGAGTCCAATTTGATGTAATCGCACGAAGTAAAGACACCCCCTTTGATGCCTAGGTAACACTGCGGTCTTATATCAGGTCTCCACCAAGTGAAATCAGTCTCCACAAGTCTCCGCTGATCGTCCTCTCAGTTATTTCAACCCCACGCGCTGTTTACAAGCAATGCTGAAGTTGAACCGATGTTGATATGCTATCCCTTACTGTGTTGGGCAAAATAAAACGAACATAACCGTAGTTGTCGCTCTGTTTCTTTTGGATCTTACATGCCTCACGAATCCGCCAGTCTCCAGAAACCAACTCCAGGCATCCTGCATGAAATATTCCCAACGTATGAGAGACGTAGCGCTGACTACTATCATCCCCAGTCAAAGCAACAACTTACGCCACATCCGCAACCGTTTATGACTTTGTTATAGCGTTAAAACTTTTATTAACTATCAAACGCAATTCCAGAAATAGTGCACAAAACTCCTGGTTGGATTTCATCCTAAATAACTGATAAGAAACAATATCTGCTGCTTGCGTGATTTACGGTAACATGTTAATGCTGTTGAGATCAGAATTGCCTATTAAAACTAAAATTAGGGATATTGTGGAATAGAATAAGCATGTTAAAGCATTGATAATTATGAAAAATCTGTTTAGCTCCCTAATTTGGTTACAAAACTTACAGTTATGGGGACTTTTATGAAATATTTCAGAATGTCCGTTTTTATGCCGGTCAGTGTAGTTCAGAACATTCTCAATTACCCCTATTCTTCGATCTAATCGTCGCATAACATTTCTATTTGGATGGAGTTTATTGAAATAGGGGTCGGCATATAGTGGCCAGCTGCACAGAAGTCACTGTGGCAACCCCATATCAACTGCATGTCTGCAAAGAATATGACACGAAAAGGTAGCAAGCTGTCAGTGTAGAAAACTAAAAACTAAACGTCGAACTTAGTTAAATAGAAGAACTAAATGTTGCTGTTGACTATGACATTACTCTCATTCTGAGGTTGGTTTAATGTAATAGAGCCCGTATGTCTGTTAAATGATTGAAATATGTTTGCTCGATGAAAAGAAGAAGTACGGAAGAAAATTTTAAAAACGCTGCCATTAGGAAGATATCCATAAAACAATATAATATAAAATAAACCTCTAGAGCAATATCGCATTTTCAAGTTTGGTCTGCGACATTAGTATAAGTGTAAGACAAAATATAAAATTAACAAGTTCGACAGGTCCAAGTCGTCTCATTCAGAATAAAGCAAGACAAAACACACAAATAAAGTTTTATGATATCATGGTGGTACTAACACTACTTTGCGCCAGCAAGGCTTAGCAACTAACCAAAAGAGAAAATCTAAAAGTACAAACAATGTCTCCAAGAGCCTTCATGGAATACACTATTAGAAGAAAGAGATACTTTAAAAGTCACTTAAATCATTGCAGAAGAAACTGGAAACAACATCTATAAAATACCGTAGTCCCAAGCAAGTGTTACAATATAACACAGAAGGAAATGTATTACATTAGAACGAAATGGGAAGAGAAGACCAAGAGAATCATGGAAGAAGGATATACGATAGGTAACGCGGGAAAGAGACTTGCAACCACATTCATGGTATGACAAGGAGAAATATCAAGGCAACGACAGTCGTAGAAACTCAAAGAAAAAGAAAAATGCGATGTAAGAAGATTACGAATCAGGAGGAAATGTCAGAAATAACTTTAAGGCCTAAGCATTGAACTATAAACAAAATAGCAAAAAAAAACTATATCAGAATTGTTTCCTCAGTAGTTCCAGCAAATGATGTTCCCTTTCATTTTAGACACACCACATATGGTTAATTGCTAGAACTTTTACAATATTGTTTCCAATACATAAATTTTTATTGTTTTTTTATTGTTCGAAAACACAAAAATCTGACCTGGGAGAGAAAATGCAGGAATATAGACAGCTTACTAGGTGGAGCAAAATTTACGGAGGTATGGAGATGCCCGAAAAGCATGACAACAAATAACACCTCTAAATATAACACCCATATAAATCCGGAAGAATGGGCGAACTACTACGAAAAACTATTAACAGGAAACAAGAACAATTCAGAACAGATGAAGATAACTATATAGTAACAGAAGACAGTAACATAGAGTTTTATGAAGAAGAAATAAAAGAAGCCGTGCAAATGATGAATAATGGCAGAGCACCTGCCCCTGGCGATATTTATATAGAATTGGTCAAAGGTGGAGGAGAACAAATGCGACGGCGAATAACTAAATTAATGAAGAATTGTCTAAGACAAAGAGATATTCCAGAAGGATGAAGACGATCCCAAATTAATATCCATATATAAGAAAGGGAACAGGAAGGAGAAAACAAAAGACAGAGGCCTCAGCGTGAACAGCACTCTAAGTAGAATATTTACTAAAGCCATTACCATTACCATTAACAACAAATTTAAGTTGAGTGTACAAGGAAGAATAAGTGAAGAAAAAAGAAAGAAGGAAGATGTGGACAATATGTTTATTCTTCAGCAGCTAATGCAAATAAGTGGACGCGACTGCCTCCCTGGACTTTCCCATACTGGAAACTGTTCATATCATCTTTATTCAACAGTAGAGTTATTTTCCTCAAAACGGTTGTTCAAGTGCTATCCTAAAACC
>JABXWE010102173.1:0-52385 GCA_014611495.1 Limonius californicus
GCGCAAGCGTTATGAGTGGTAAACAAGGGGGAGTTGCCGCGAAAATTCAAAAGGAACTGAAGAGAAAAGTCCCCTACATACATTGCTTTAACCACAGACTTCATTTGATTGTAGTCAAGACCGTATCTGACGTAACACTTTTAAGGCATTTTTTTGATCAATGTGAAGATCTCCACAATTTTTTCCAACACGCCAAAGTCGCTGAGTTGTATGAAGGCAATACAATTGTTCGACTTCTAGAACAACGTTGGACGGGTCATTTGTCAATGGTCAAAGTAATTTTGAAGAATTACCATGAAATTTTGAAAACCTTCAGTGAAATTCCAAAGGAAAAGTTTTCTGGGGCTGACATCGCAAAAAGTGCGGGGCTTAAATGTGTAATGCATCAATTAGATTTCAGATTTGCATTGGTTCTTGCAAATAAAATTCTGCTGCTTTTGCAACCAGCAGATGCTATACTTCAGAGCAGAACTGCAGGTCTTAAGGAAGCGATTGGTATAGTAGATGCCGCAATTTTACAAATCTCTGAGTTGAGATCAGAAACGCAATTTGCCAGCATTATAAGGGACGCAGAAACCTTATTCCCAATGTTGATGAGTCTGAAAGAAAGAGAAGAAGAACTGCAACTGTAGTGCAACTGAAAGTTTTTATCATAACAGAGAAAATTCCTAGTGCTAGTGCAAACTCATCGAATGAAGATGAGGAGGCGTCAGTCTCCAAATACAGAAGATTTTACTTTGAAACCATCGACACACTTCTTTCAGAGCTCAACCGTAGATTTAAAGACAATGACAAGTTGATAGCAGCAGTTGCGTCAGTAGAGGAGTTCGATGTTGAGAAATTGCAGGGATTAGCAGAACTAGGTATGTTTCTCAAGATTGTTCAGTATTTTCGTTACAACACGCATCGTTTTTAGGTATTCCTTTACCCAGCAAAGAAGAACTATCCGTTGTAACATCGTATCTGAAGAATAAAACTGGCGAAAATGTTTTCAGCACTATATACCAGCAAAGAGAAGCTTTCGCAGCAACTTACAACCTCCTAGCTACCGTAGCAACATTTGCCTGTAGTACAGCTATGTGCGAGTCTACATTTTCGCGTTTAACCGCAATAAACAGGCCGCAGAGATATTCGATGGACCACCAGAGGATGGCAGATCTTGTTTATCTAGCTTTCGAACACGAAAGGACAAATAAAATTGATTTCGACATAGTAATTCGAAAATTGCATGCAAGACAAAATAGAAAATTGCAGCTGTTTTAGTACTAGTAGGTACATACATCTACCGTCTACGTAGTGCTTATATTCAATGTAGCCTTCAATAGTTGTTTATATCATCGCTTTTCTTTTTGTAGTTGGCAAAAAAATATTTAGTTCTAATCTCTGTTTTATTCTTGTTCCTATGTACTTACCTTTTGTTTTACGTTTGTTATAAGATTTTGTGTTACCTAAACTTATCAGTTTTTACATTAATGTCGGACTTGTAAAAAAAATAAGTAAGTACCAGAAAACCGAAAACGTGTGCCCACGAAACCTATTTTTCGAAGGCCACGTAATTTTACTCAAATTTCTAACTTTTAATTTAAGACCGTTTGAATTTGAAAAATTCAAAATTTTCGACCGCGGCGCATTTTTAGGTTTCTAATAAAATTTTATTTTTGCTGGCCTGCTCTGATTTTTTCCTTGCCCGCTCAAGATATAAGACCTGGCTACGGCCCTGCTTGTACTTACTAGATAATCATGAGTCACACGTAAGTTTTACGTGTGTTAAGTTCTGTAAAGAAAATGGGATCATCTTGTTAAGTTTTTCACCCCATACGACTCACAGAATGCAACCATTAGACGTTGCAGTCTACGGGCCTTTCAAACAGTTCTGCAGTGTAGCATTTAATGATTGGATGACAACAAACCCAGGAAAAACTATTACGGTTAGGAACATTGCTGAACTAACTAATCGCGCCTATTTAAGAGCTTTCACGGCCAGCGACATAATAAGTGGTTTTAAGACACCCAGAATTTGGCCTTTTAATAGATTGGTATTTAGTGATGACGACTTTAATGCGAGTTATGTTACGGATAGACCCTTGCCTGAAAAAGACAAAGAACAAATGGAGAACGGAAACAAGGAAGAGAAAATCACAAAAGATCAGATAGAAGATAGTACTTTAGCAGAACAAGGAGCAGAAGAAATTAAAGAAGATGATGAAAACAGCGAAGATATACCTCCTAAAACATCGCGAGAAAAAAATAGTCTGATATATCCCAAGATTAATATTATAAACATTACAACAACTTTGCCGTCCTGCAGTGGCTATAATAATAATCATAAAAAACGATTCCTAACACCTAAAGTAACACCCGAAACCATTAAGCCTTACCCCAAAGCAATTAAAAGGCAGAGTAAGAGTACTAGGAAGCCTGGGCTTTCAAGAGTATATACGGATACCCCGGAAAAGGGCAGACTGGAAATCGAACTGGAAAAGGAAAGAAAAAGAAATAAGTGTCCAAAACGAAACTTGTTTAATAAACATGGACCAAAAAACTCCGTAGATAAGCAATCAATAAAAAAAGTTAAACTGGAACAAAATAATAGTGATATATCACTTTAAGATAATTCAGATGAAGATCTTAGTGATGGGTTTGACAATGTCAAAGAGTTTAATGGAGAGAAATTAAGTGAAGGAGATTTTGTTCTTGTGAGATTTAAGGTTAGAAATGCCACGATTCATTTTGTTGGACAAATTTTAAGCATAATAGACGAGAATACCACAAGGATTAAGTTTTTAAGAAGAAACGGTTTATCTACGACCTTCTATTTTCCTGTCATCGACGACATAATTGAAGTAGACAACAAAGATATTATTAGTAAAATTAATGCCTCTTCAAAGACTGGAACTGCGAGGACGGCGGCGTATTTTAATTTTCACTACAATTTTGCAACCCTTATTGTTAACTGAGTAACTTAGCTATCAACGAAAGCTTAGTTTAATACTAGGGGAAGGTGGCCCTTGATGGCATACTTCCCATGATGGCATACCACAGGTATTTCCGGAATAAACCGATTTTCGCGCCAACTCGCATAGATACTTGCGCGCGCGATATCGATCGTTAGTTGTGAGTCGAATTTCAATCGTGACGGACGTTTTATGTGAAGTTATTTAATAAGACAGAATTGGGTAAGTGCCGAAGTAATATTAGCCAATTTTTAAACCAAAAATTTATTATGTTAGCTGCATTAAATTAGAATGCAAGATTTTTTTCCGATAACTATAGGATATAGACGCTATTTTGTTGTGATTATTTTAAATCTAAGTTGTGGTTTTGATTTTTTATAATTTATTAACTTGAATTGTGACATTTTCCTATGATGGCATACCTATAAATAGGTATGCCATCATAGGAGTCATATTCATAACGGAATAATATTTACTTTTCTTTTTGATTTTTTCAGATGTCTCAAAATAAAGAAGAAATGCCTTCGAAAAGGCAAACATGGGAAGAGAACGCTATGCGGGAAGCTATAGAAGCTGTTAAAAAAAAGAAAATGGGCTGGAAGATGGCTGCTCAAACTTATAAGGTTCCTGCGACAACTTTACGTAGGAGGTTTAAAATAGACAATACTGCAAAAGGGGACTTGGGAGGTCGTAGATCAATACTGCCTCGTGAAGTTGAAGAAGATCTGGTGAAACATATTGTAGATATGGAGACAAGATTTTTTTGGCTTTACAACACAAGATTTAAGAAAACTAGTGTTCGAAAATAGCGGAAAGAAATAACTTAAAACATGAGTTCAATAGAGAAAAAAAGATGGCTGGAAAAAAGTGGGTACAAGGATTTTTGACCAGAAACCCAAGAATTTCTTTAAGAGTCCCAGAAAACACCTCGTATACTCGAGCTCAGGCATTGAATAAAAATAACATTGCTGCATATTTCACTGTACTAGACGCCACTTTAAGTGAAAATATGTTTGCACCTGAAAACATTTTTAACGTCGACGAGTCACGGTGCAAAAAAACCACAAAAGATATTTGCAACCAAGGGACGTAAACAGGTTGGCACCCTTAGCAGTGCAGAACGGGGTAGACACTCGACTGTGTCCCCGTCCCCGTTGAGGCAAAAGTCACTAAGTCCAGTATTTACGATTTTTAGTTTTTAATGTTTCTAAGTCCGTATAATGCTACTCTTTATACCCAAAACTCACTAAGTCCAACGTCACATAGGAAACCAAGCTGTGAATGTGGGCATTATTCATTAAGTCGCTTTTGAAGGTTTGTCTACCAGGCAAAATTCACTAAATGGACTTAGTGATTTAATTAAAAAGTTGTACGCCATACAAAAGTCACTATATGGACTTAGTGATTTATTTCGTCTACTTGGTGGAGCAGTGACTGGAATTAATGATTTCATTTCAAAACCAACCATGATCAACGTAACCTCAAAAGTACGTTCGTGTTGACGTATGAGCTGTCACTGTGTCTTAATTGATACGGCAGTTTTCTGATGTTAATGTACTTATAAATAATTATTAAGTGGTGTGAACTGTGCAACATGGATTATAGAAGTCGTGGAGCGAAAATATTAGCCGCGCTACAACCGGTACCCTTGGAATTTAATATTATACATCAAGTAAGTAGTAGACATCACGTAGACATTGCCTTATAAAATATTGTCACGCATCAATAATTATCATTGGGAACAAGTAAATAATGCAATTAATTTTGTAGGTAAGTGAAGAGGAAGCCGTGCTGGATGATAATGGGATTGAGGAGTTGATAGTAGAACAAACCACCACTAGTGTGATATCACTTCTTGAAAAACAGCAGGATTATGAAGGAGACATGGATACTGAGGTAGGAACAAAATCTGCTTTAATAAAGTATGTTTTTCGGTATCTGGCTAACGTAATGAAATTATAGGCTAACGATGAAGGTGACAAAAATTCAATGGAAGATGATAACGAGAGCACCAAAGATAGCACCTATATTCCTTTCGAAGCTTCTGATGAAGAAACACAAACAAGTACGATTAATAATGGGATTCACGAGTTAATAGTTGTAGAACAACCCGCCACTATTGTATCATTTCCTAAAAAACAGCAGGATTGTGATGTAGGCATGGTTATTGGGGTAGGAATAAAATCTGCTTTAATAAAATTATGTTTTTCGATCTCTGGCTAACGTAATGAAATTATAGACTAACGAAGAAGGCGACGAAGATTTATTGGGAGATGATGATGACGACAGTACCAAGGATAGCAACTATATTCCTTCCGAAGCTTCTGATGAAGAAACACAAACAGGTACAATTCATTATTACTTGTAAATGATGAAACTAATTTGATAGATGCTCTCTATAAAATTTTAGGTAGCAATAAAAGATGTAGATGGCAAAAAGCTGATCCATCCACTTGGCAGCGCAACATTATCAAAAAGCAGCGTAATTCGGGTGACCAGTACGCGACAAAGAAAAGAAAGTTTACAAAAAAATTACCAAAGGCTATAGATTGCAGTAAGTGCCGATTCAAATGTTCTTCAAATTTTACTGAGGAAGATCGTATGGAAATATGCCGGAATTATTGGATATTACAAGAGTATACTAGAAAAAAAGACTTTATTTTGCACAATGTAACGTGCACTGAACCACAAAGACGAAGAGCACGAAAAGATAATGCCAAGGAACGTCAAAATGTTAAACAATTTTCATTTGAAAAGGATGGAAAGAAAATCCGCATTTGTCAGGCTTTTTTTCTTAAAACTCTCGCCATAAGCAACGGTCCACTTATCAATGCTTTTAAGGGCAAAAATCCAAGCGGATCTTATACAGGAGAAGATAAGCGAGGCAAACACAGACCTGCCAACAAGACGACAGATGACCAAATAAAGAAAATTAAAGAGCACATTGAGAGTTTTCCCGTTACCGAATCACATTATGTGCGAAAGTCGTCTTCCAGAAAGTACCTGGGCAGTACACTGTCTATCGCAAAAATGTATTCTCTCTACGAAGAGTTATGTAAAGAAAGACAAGATACAGCTCCGAGCTTTTCCACATACAAAAGAGTTTTTGGACAGAATTATAACTACTCCTTTTTCAAGCCGAAAAAGGACCAATGTACGTTGTGTGTTAGGTACCACACTGGAAGTGATGAACAAAAACAAAGTCTTGAGGAAAAATTTAATAACCACATACTTAGAAAGGAAGATGCAAACAGCAGCAAAAAAAGTGACAAGGAACGAGCATCAAATGACAGACATTTTGTAACATCAACGTTTGATCTTCAGAGTGTGTTGCAACTACCATGCAGCGACGTTTCACCAATGTATTATGCCAGTAAAGTTTCTTGTTACAATTTAACGATTTATGAAGGAGCTGTCCCAAATAATGCCTTTTGCTTCACATGGACCGAAATTAATGGGAAAAGAGGAAGTTTGGAAATTGGAACATGCCTCTACCTTTACCTCACACAATTACCAGAACATGTTACAGAAGTGTCATTATTTTCAGATACTTGTGCAGGCCAGAATAGAAACCAGAACGTTGCAGCACTTCTCATGTATGTAGTGCAAAAAACACATCTAAACGTTATCGAACAAAAATTTCTAGAGTCTGGTCACTCTATGATGGAATGTGACAGTATGCACAGCACAATAGAGGCACAAAAGAAAAATATTCCCATATACCTTATGAATGATTGTTTAAACATTTTTCGTATGGTTCGATCAACAAGAACGAAAAAGTCAAACAGACCGCACAACGTGCAAGAATTGAGGTTTAAGGATTGTTTAGATTTATCGACTCTATCAACGACAATTATAAGAAACAAAAGACGAGACACTGAAGGAAATCCTGTTAACTGGCTGAAGGTAAAGTGTTTTAAATGCGCAAAAGATAGTCCTGGTATAATTCAGTACAAGTATAGCCACAGTGGTGAATACAAGAAGATTAACGTCTTTGGTAAAGGTCGCCCTGTAACATTGCCGCCTGTCCTTGGAAAGGCCTACAAAGCGTTGCTACCAATTTCTAACAAAAAGTACGCTAGTATAGTGACATTATGCAAAAATAATGTTATACCCGAGGAATATCACCATTGGTATGAAGGACTGCCCCATTCAAAGAAGGTGAGAAATGCCAATCCAGGACCAAGCATGGACGAAAGTGAAAATGAAGAGGAATTTTAAATATTAAACTATTATTTTTTTGCGTTTCAGTTTTCTATATTTTATTGTATTTATGAATTAGGTATAGAATGGTATTTTTGTTTAAAATTCAATAAAAAAATTAAACCCATAGCAATATTGTAAGTTCATTTCTTATCACTAAGTCCACATTTAACGGGTGAACCGAAAGTTTTGAGACTATTTTATTTTATCGGGTATGTATTTGAGAAACAACTTTGAAGAGCGAACTATGGCCAAGCGTTACCATGGATACCTTGTTTATTGACGTCAATTGTCATTTTGTCTTCAAGTTGTTGTAAAATGTCTTACAAATTAGAATTGCGAAAAAGTGTTTATAATTTAGTTGGCAAAATGCCTAAGCGTAACATTGTGAATTTGTTTGCTGACGAAAATATTTCCCTGGCAACCATATATCGAACAATTCGAGAATGTGAGGAAGGTATACCTTGCCAGAACTTACCGAAAAGTGGTTGGCCACGAAAGTTGGCTGCAGCCAGGATCCAAGAAAGGCTTTTGCACTTTGCCGAAAACCGTGTTGGATCGTCAACTCGTAAACTTGCTCGTCGTTTTCACGTTTCTCAGACCACTATTGTTCGAGAGATTAAAAGAAATAATGCAAAATACAGGAAAAGACAAAAGTACCCAAAATACACCCAAGATCAACTTCAGAGAATTCCTCGATGTTGCCGATTTTTGCGAGATATTCATTTTGCTGGAAACAGAATCATCGTTATTGATGATGAAAAATATTTTCCATTATCCAACGCGGAAATTCCTGGTAATGCTGGTTTTTACACAAGAAATGTTGATATGACACCCGACGAAGTAAAATTCAAGACAAAAGCCAAATTCCCAGAAAAAATATTAGTATGGTGCGCTATTTCAGAGGCAGGTGTTTCTAGACCATACATAGGGCATGTGAGAGGAGAAGTAGTAACCGCCAACATGTACTGTGAACGTTGCTTGCCGAAATTGGCTGACTTCATCAATCTGCATCACCCAAATGATGAAATAATTTTCTGGCCAGACTTAGCTTCAAGTCATTACGCCCGAGCCACAACACAATGGTTGGAAGCTCACAACATACCTTTTGTGCCTCGAGCGCATAATCCGCCAAACGTGCCTCAAGCTAGGCCCATTGAAACATTTTGGGGATTATTGACTGAGAAGGTTTACGAGAATGGTTGGGAGGCTCAAACTGGGGACCAGTTAAGGAACAGGATCCGAACTAAACTTAGAGAAATTAATCCTGAATGTTGCCAAAGGCTTATGCGAGGAGTTCGAGCAAAATTGCGTCAAATCGAAGAGTTTGGACCATTGAGTGTTATTTAGGTTATTTTTAAGAAGTTTAAGTCTTGTTAATTAGTCTTTAAAAATTTTAATCAATTAAAGTTTTTTAAAGCATAAAATTTTCGTTTTGAAAAAGTCTCAAAACTTTCGGTTCACCTGTTAAGTGACAATGGAGGAGAGAGATTTAAAGGAGGCAGATTGGCAAGACAGAGAGTTATAGAAACAAAAGAGGGGTAATAGCCGAAGAAGAAGAATAATTTAGGTAAAAATTAAAAGTGCTATTTTACATATATGATATACGCTGCAATAGTTTCGTAAATTTGCTTTTTAGTAACTTCTGTAGTGTAATTTTTATAGCCCTCCAGGTCATCCGCCCAAAAGTAAATTTGAACAAAATGATCGAAAGGTAGACAATGTGCAAAGAATTTAGCTTAATCGTGGGTTTGTATTTATTATATTCGCACTAGAATGTTTTGCGAGGTCGGTACTGACTTTATATGAATTATTCTAGGTACCTACAGGAAGTTGATTGTATTATTATTTAAATAAATACTACAACAATATACAACTGACCTACATTTGAATAAACGCTACTCTGTCAGTTCTTACGAAAACTTCCTTCTATGTACCTATAATAAATGGTCATCAACATACAGGTTTCTTAGATTTTCCTTTTATGCAATATTAAGCAATAAAAATTATAAATACGAAGATCTGCTTACGGAGAAGTGATATTACCTGGGCACAGCAGGAATTTTTAGAGCGTCGCAAATGTAAGAAGGAAATTGATGCTCTACATATGCATTTTTGTACTAGAATATTTGGCATCCTACCCAAATGGAGATACTACTTAGATTGTAAAAGAGTAATCCAATTTTGAATCCCTGGTTAAGGTGCCATTAATTAATTTTATTAACGCTGTGCCTAATGGAGAAACTGATGCAAATAGCATTTCGATGTACAGATTTAAGCGAACGTACCTTCATCTAAGTTCAGTTTTTTATTTTATTCAGGTGGTTTAATGATCAATGAATTAAAGTTCTCTTAAACTTACGAATTTAAATCATTTTTCAGGTTATAAAATACTGTCTAACGAATCGTACAGTAAACCAGGAACATAAATTCCATTTTGAGAGATTCCACTTATTTGATATATTGATAAACTGAGAAAAAAATAGGTATTAGACTCATTATAACAGTTCTTATTATCGTTTTCTCTGTATCCGTGAATCAAATTTAAACGTTGATCTGCCCGCATACGGTTCTAGCACTTAGATTGTCGTTAAAATCTGTATTTTAGTGTAGCAACCAATGTAGTGGAGTTCTATGGAATGCATACACAATTCTTAATTTTATTCTGTATCCATGAATTTCGATATCTGCAGAACATGAAGCAAACGTAAGATTGAAATAGATCAAATTTAAATGTGGGATTGTTTCACGAAATCTTCGATTAAGACAAATATAATTTTCATGCCAGAGAAAGTAATAAATGCATAACCATTTAGAAATCTAATTCAAATTTGTTTGAATTTGTGATGTCTTCGTTACCTACGTCATCCATCTCAAGTTTGAGCAAATCATTACTTATTAAATTTGGCAAACCATATTTAAATCCTTAAAATTCCTCCTTTCAAGAATCATTTGCTTTAACGCGTTGCTGCGCGACAGCAGCACGTACAAGCCGAGCTATTTTATGGAAAATGAAGAAGTGTAGCTGGGACGAGGAAAAGAAAGGTTCGCGCCAATATGAAAGCCGTCAAAATGAGCAGGGTCAACACGAACACATCAATTCAGTCGCGATAAGAAATAGCTTCGAGTAGAATGAACGACCCAGGCTGGATAATGTTTTATGGCTAGAAATTTTTAACACCTAATAAAACATGTAATTATGCAGAAAATTTTACATAGATCTTGGCTTATCTGCGTGGCGGTAAATTGGCGTTTACAAAGTACTTTATTTATAAACTCGGTGATTCCCCTCACCTATTTGAATGACGCTACAGCATATAATTGTTCCTCAAGATAAATCACGAAATGTAAATACATTATTTTTGTGTAAAATGAGGTTATATAGGAAAAATAATCGTTGTTTACATGTTGCTTTTACTTTCAGTTAAGCATTTAAATGATAAACAACAACGTCTTGTAAACGTTCGTGGCACAAGTTCAACGAGTAAACGAACGCAATGAAAAATTCATATTTGATTTTTCTCCGGCTAACTAGGGTCGTAATTTGCATTTTTATTGTGTTGGCTCTAGAAGCCCTCGTTTGTTTTCTGCTGTCTTTTGTCTGTTTACCGAGCAATTGACAAATGCCTGCGCCTTCTTCCCACTTCATTTCACTAGGATTTTCCTCTACCTGCTATCCATTTCAATGACCGACCCTGTCGAAAGCTGCTGACGTAAGCACGAATACCATTAGTTATGTTTTTCTTCACCAAAATACAAACAAACTAAACGCATTATCCATTAACTTTTTGCTCGTGGATCGAAAACATAAGGCTTGTCCATTATTACATCTTTCCTATTTGCTTTTGACATATATCCTACCTTCAGGATGAGGTACTCGAATTAGCTTTTATACTTGTTGACCTCTTATGCAGAGACATGGGATATAGCCAATTTCAAAGCTGTTTTTTAGTGACCTTCGTCAATAAACTTAAATGCCATTGATGTTTGATTTATATGTTTGAAGATCGAAAAGAAATATTTTTATTAAGATGATGATGAAGTAAATTTAACTGCGAACAAATAAGGATTGACCTGAGTTAAACAATATTACGTTAAATCGATATGTAGATTAAGTTTAAATACTTAAGATTTCATGCAGTGGCATTCAAACCATTTGAAAATAATGTATTTATTATATTTTATTAATAACAGTAGACTCAATTTCAACAGCATGTACATATTTGCTTTTTGTGGTTTATACGTGTTTTGACATGCAAAACGTCATTTTCAGAAGCATTTAATGTTGTAAACTTTGTTGTAACTAGGCCAACAGCATACTGGATCTTGATTTCGGACTTGGTTCTGGTCTTCGATACTTACAATAGCTGAGAATGTATGAGCTCAATTTGCTCATTCATTGAAGCTGTTTTGTTAAATTTGAATGTGAATTTGAAAGACCTCGAGTATATCCAATTGTTATATTCGTTTGATTTTACCACTTCATCTGAATTAAAGTCTCATTTTAATTGCCGCTTTGTAACCGATTACTATCTTATTATTTCCCAAATATAGTTTTAGTGGACCTTTTTTCTTTGTTATCATGGAGAAATGCCGATCAATATTTTGTCTATAAGCTTGACCGTGAACGTTTGCTGTGAATTTCCTGCACTTGAAGGGAGTCCTACGTGTTAAATTATTCTAGAATTACTGCAACAGATTTCTTAATGCGGTGAAATATTTTCAGTCGATGCATATTGGCGTTCGTTTTTTTTTTCGCCAGTAGATTTAACATCCTCGTTCGACCCGGTTGCTTGCGATCATCTTAGCGCCGATAACAAGTACTGCAGGGGCGTTTCGGGTTTTCGATGGGTGTCCATCGTGTAAATTTTCGTATCGCTGTTATCACCGTGTGGTAAACAGACCCATCGACAAGAATCGGATTTAAGAAACACTCTAGATTTTAAACCTTGGAAGGCAATTCACTGCGAATATGCATATCGCCTTTTTGCGGATTAATATCGGACCCCTTACTGTGACCCTCTGGATGTGCCACTGCTGCGACAAACGCGTTGGGAGTTTGTGCAGCGAATATTTCGCTTCTGAATTTCCAGTTTTCCCACAGAACGTATTGGCGATTGCTAGTGCAATCGTGACTCTAGCCTTCAGTGGCGTGCCTACGATTTCTGTCTTCTTCTTCAGGATCTTACAAACACCCCAAATTGTGTTTCTCTCTACTCCCTACCGAAGGCAACTAAGGTAAACCAAATTGTTAATTGTGTTGTGAAAACTTGTTTCGGATTTCATTTTCAAGTTTCAAGTACTAAACCTTTTTTTTTTTGATGCGACGCGACGTTCAGTCGCCAGTTGTCATTTTTGTCAACTGTAAAGTGTAATTATAAGTTTTAATTTTTGTAAACTCAAACGTCACTGGCTACGCAAATCTCTGGTTAGGAAAGTAAATGCCGCAAGCCACGGGCGGCGAGCCTTTCTTGGTCGAACGTTCCAACTACCCTTGTATTATTCCATAATTATTCCTATTATGAATGTAATCTTTGTTTCTGTATTATGTGTCACCAATTCCAATAATACAGCTATGTTTGTCTAAATATTCACCATTTCTTTTATTTCTGTGTATTTGTATTGTATTGTGTGCATGAACTTTGTAAGCTTTATATACAGGAGGAGGCCTAAAAAAGGTGAGTCTGTACACAACTACCTACGATTTCCCTCCCGTAAGTGGGAATACTTGCAAAACAAGACGGAGGTCAAATATTTGGCCACTCTCAACACCAGGCTGACCTTCAATCTCTATTTGGAAGGAATTGTAAATCAAACCACTCAGGAACGATGGGCCGGTAGGAGAATGATAGTCAACACGTGGGAACTGAAACTAATAGTTTTTTGAATCTATACCAAAGTATTGACACCCACAGATTTGGTGGCATAAAACCAAGCATAAAAGAGGAGAAAACAAACTAAACAGGGTCCAAAGACTGGCATGTTTGGCTATCCCAGCACTAATGGAAGCGCTATTAAACCTCCTTCCACTACAGCAAGTGGCGGAATCACAGGCTCTGGTAGCGGCCGATGGGGCTAGCTGAAACCGTAGCCATAACATCATGTGTGGAGAATATGATAAATGTCTGATAGTCAAGTTGCTCTGAACGCGGTAGTACGCTCTAAGGTAGTGGAATGCCTCAAAGCGTAAGTGAAACGGGCAGAACATGACAGAATAGTCCTAGAATAGGTGCCAGCACAGCAAGGGTTTGAAGGAAACGAAAAGGCAGACGCACTATCCAAAGAACCATTGGTTTGGCAATTGGTCCGTAGACCTTAGGGAAAGTATATCAAACAGCAAGGGGAACAGTATGGGCTAGACTAAGCTGCCGGACATTAAATATTGAGAGAAAGTCCCTGGACTGAGGAATCCATCCAGAACCAAATCGAAAGAGTTTCTGCAACTGAGCAGGAAACAAATATGGACGGACCCCTGACGGGACATTGCGACTTTCATAACTATCTAGACACCATAGAAGCTGTAAAATCATCTTCTGCTCACCTTGTAGGGAGGAAGATTAAAGACTACACTTTCATAACCATCTAGACACCATAGAAGCTGTAAAATCCTCTTCTGCTCACTGTGTAGGGAGGAAGATGAAAGACTACACTTTCATAACCATCTAGACACCATAGAAGCTGTAAAATCCTCTTCTGCTCACCTTGTAGGGAGGAAGATTAAAGACTACACTTTCATAACCATCTAGCTCACTGTGTAGGGAGGAAGATGAAAGACTACACTTTCATAACCATCTAGACACCATAGAAGCTGCAAAATCCTCTTCTGCTCACTGTGTAGGGAGGAAGATGAAAGACTACACTTTCATAACCATCTAGACACCATAGAAGCTGTAAAATCCTCTTCTGCACACTGTGTAGGGAGGAAGATCAAAGACTAGTACACATTGTATGTGTTGGTAGCTAAGCGATACCGCCACAAACTAAAGAAAGCATCCTTTAATACTACCCTAACATTTATTAGAGACGCAGAGGTGATGGAGTGAGTACTTAGGGGGTACAATAAGCCAATTAGCTTCAGTACAGCGGGTTTGAACCACACCCTACAGGAATAATAATAATTAATGAATAACACTAGGATGGTCAACATTAAATACACTTGCCAATGTTTCAGGTTCTAAAGCTTCATTTGATAATTTAAGAGCAAAATATTCCTTGCGCATGCTAAGTAGGTAACAATGTTATCAGTAAATTCCAAACAATCACAAGGGAAGTTAGGAACATTAGAGGGTGTGAAACGTACTAATCCGAAGAAGAAAAGATATAGTACAAAAAGTAACTAAGTAGCAATAAACATCTGCAGGTCACGTAACGTGAATAGGTGACACGTTTATAAATAGAATCCTGGAGGTCGAATTCGGGAAAATGAAATACTAGACTAGAGTGTAAGATATGAGCAGATAATATAAGACGTAGCTTGTAAGTAGTGGACAAAGGAACGAGATGCTCCACAGGAAAAAGGAGAGGATTATATTGGTTTCGACGAAGTTGAAAAAGGTAAAGATTTGAACGTGTGAGGCTTTAAACATTTAATCTCTACTGAATCAGTGTTTCGAATGCATTCTGTCGCTTATCATTTATGGTTATTCTTGAAGTTTCTTTTCTTAATTAATATCATTCAGCTATAAACAGGTATGAAAGAATCAATATCTGAAAAGTATTAGCTTTAAACTCTGTACATGGTAGAAACCCGTTTAGCTTTTCAGACCGTATAAATTGACACGGATAATATTTACTTTAGTAGTGAACTCCAAGATACCAGTTCAGCAGAATAATTAAACTTCCGATTAAACGCGTAACATCAGTATTAAACCTTTGTCGTAAACTTTCCATTGTCACAGCCGTAAATACTGTTATGATAAATATGTCACAATAATGGCTGCGTTAATTTACTGCTACAGTTTCAAGTACAGCGTTTACCTCCTGTTTGCAAATGTATAGACTGCCAAAGTACCTAAAGTTGTAGATTAACCTAACCTGTTATCAGTTACGGGTTTACTTATTTGTTGATTTTCGGTTTAGGATGTGATAATGTGGTTCTGAAGATAACGCTTCGCCGATTAATATATAGGGTTATGTTTTGTTATTATACTTTAAAAGTGATTTAAAGTGATCAATATCGCCTAGTCGACGAGCTATAAGTTTATTTTAGTAAAATGTTTCCAAATAACTAGAAAACAGATCTTTTGTTTAATTTTGGCGAATGCCGCGGAAATGCGGCTGCAGCCCTCAATATATACATCAGGTGTTTATTTAAGTAGGAGACCACCGCCTGCAAACATATTTAGACGTCTTGAAATTTCTTTATATATTTCTGATAATTCCAGAAGATGTACCTAGGCCCAGAATGATGATGCCTCTAACAAGGCTAGATTTTTTTTTTTTTTTAATGTTTATAACATTAAAAGAATGAACTAGCCGTGTTAGAGGCAGTGAATGACAGTCCCCATGTAAGTCAAAAAGATCTAAGCACATATTGTGGGTTTTAGCATAACTCCGGTTAAAACAATTCTAAGAATAAATGTATATCATTGTTATCAAATTTAATCATTTCATGCAGAAACTGCCTGAAGATGATCCTAGGAGAAGTTTACAATTTTGTAATTTCTTTCTGAATCAACTTTTTTTGGACCCATCTTTCTTAAATTGTGTTGAATTGTGTACAGGACAGATAGGCGTAACTCACACTATTAGACACAAACGAATCCACACTTATTACATACTATCCATTTAACATAATTTTGTCACTAAATATTTGGTGTGGCGCAGTAGGTAACCACACTATTGGACCACAATGGTTTAATGAAAATTTAACTGACTAACGTTACTTGGATTTCTATTTTGCACACCTGCAAAAAAAATCGTCTAAGTAATGTTTTGTCCGTTTGACATTCTTTTTTCTCATTCATTTATTCCACCATTCCCCCCCAGGAAACCGCTTTCGCATTACTTTAGGGTAGTGCGGGCGTCCCTTACACACTAACCATTCATACAGCATGCACTCTAAACTTAACTAAGCGAAATACGGTCGCCCCAGTCGAGATTCGAAACTTCGACCGATCGCACCGAATCTCACGTGACCTCGAATGGCAGTGCGTTTCCGCACTACTCCACCGAGGTTCCTTGTCCGTTTATCCTGTGTCAAGACCTTCGCATCCAAACGCAACACAGTTATTGTTATATTTTTACTTCTTTCAATTCTAACTCTATTTCTATGGCTTGTAGAAGGCACCTCGAAAAAAATAAGTAAGTAATTTTATGATATCCTGTCTAGGCATTAATCTGTTCTTAATTTTAAGTATGGGGTTTTCCTGTGGATGTTACATATTTGGAATAATATTGAAATTTGGAATTTCTATATCATAAAAACGTTTTCATAGTAAAATAAGGGTTTCATTTAGGTGTTCTGATATGAATTTGACGTCCCAGCAGTGTCCTTAAAGCGCAATTTTTCAAAGTGATATGTTTATTTTCTGCTTAGAGAAACGGGCGTTATGAGTTGCTATTGATACAAACAATTCTACTAATATAGTAGCAATTTTCAAATTTTTGTCTTCAAGGCGATGGAAAGTATTTTTACGTATTTCTGTTACATGTTTCCTAGATTTGCAAGCCCTTTATCGGAATTTTGCAGGGCAAATATAGGTATATTCGAAACGTTTCATAGATTTTAAGAGTTATACCAGAACATTTTACATTCTATTAGAATTCAGTAATATTCATACACATTCAATGTGTGACGAGGAAAATATTTTCAACAGCATAGACATGTTTGCCAATAATAGGCAGAAGTTGACTTTCAAGGATTTGAACCCTATATGTTGTGAATAGTACATTACCGATTTAAATAATCATTCTGTCCTTCTAGGTTTTCCATATCTTGCATTTAGTATGAACAAATAAAATAAAAGACAAATAGAGGAGTTCGGGAAAACTTACAAATTGTAAAACGATCTATAATAGATTTGCATATACTGCTCAAAACAACTAACAACAAAAATAATAAAAAAAAAAACAGGCAATTGAAATAACTCCTGCAATTACGATTATATTTTAATTTCAGCATTTTTAAACCAGCAAACGAACGCTTTTCATCGCTTTTAAACTTGTTCGCGCAACTGCTAATGCTACCGTCGATGTATGGTATGAATTACAAAGTTGCTGTGTACGCATAAATAAAGAAATCGTTTATCTTTGCATTTTATTATTGATTAATTGTAAAAAAAACAGTAATTAATAATGCGTATGATATCAACAAAGAATTCAGAAGGCTTAATATCTTGATGGCATAGATTGATTAAAATTATCAAAGAAATCTTGTGGAATCCCATTCCTCTGAGAGTAATTTGCAGTTTAGGAATTGTACGTGGTCGCGTATTTCGTGCAGCAACACGTCTTTCGAGTGTATCCTACGCATGTTCGATCGAATTACCATCAGAAGAGTTTGCTGGCCAGTCTCTTATATTGATTGCTATTTCATCAACCAGTAGTCCACGATGTTTGCTCGATGTAGACGAGTATTATCATCCATAAACATTAATTTTTCTCCCACTGCTGCTGATAGGTGCAGAAGAAAAATGGGTCACAAATCTCATCCAGATACCTTTGGGCAGTAAGAGGAGCCATTCTTAATGATATAAAGATCTGTATGACCTCTGGTACTAATCCCGGCTCATGCCAGGTTCGTATTGTGGTCGTTCCCGGACAAATTGTAGTTTATTTCGTGTTCCCAGTACTGGAGCCGGACATTCGGGAGCGGCCGTTAGGGCGCGGCCGTTTGCGCGCCGCCGTTAGGGCGCGTGGACATTAGGGCGCATGGACATTAGGGCGCGGACCGTTAGGGCGCGGACCGGTATGGCGCGGGACACTAGGGCGCGACAACTGTGTTATATTTGTCAGACTAAAAGTTAGTCATTAAGGCGTGTAAGGAGTAACGAAAAATTTCCCAACCGGCCCTTGGATTTTTTTGAATAAGCAACTACACATGCATCATCCAGTATCTTCAAAAGTGTATGGCGTTACAAAATTCAAATAGAAGGATTAGTAAAATCACCCAACAGAACCGACCGTCCTTTACTTTCCTTCTTGTTTCTAAAATAGTTTTGATAATAGGTATTATTTGGGTTTCCTGTTGTTTTAAAAATTTAATATTTGCGTACAGCTTTGTATGCAATGCAGAAAATTATGTTAGATTTGTTAAACCTTTACAGGTTATCTTAATAATGGTTAACAGGTTAGTCAACATTATCCTGTAGATTTATTAAAATTTTCTTCCCCCACAGTGCTATCCGATCTGAAAACAGCTTAATAAATGTAATGGTGAAAATCACTAACTCCCTAATTATAATTATTAAACAGCTAAATACGTACTAGTGTAGACTAATTATTAGTCTATGGTATTAGTCAATCTTCAAAACTGTATAACTAAAAAATGCCGATAGAAGCATTAGTAAAATCCTAAAAAAGGACAGCAATTCTCTTCAGCATTTCTTGTTTTTAAAATAAATTAGGTTATCACTTGCTTTTCCTATTATTTACAGATTTTATTTAATAAGTAATGCAGAAAATCATATGTACTATCTTTGATGAGTTCATAATATCTGTTAATAATTACCTATTTCAAGTTACTTATATTAATTAATCAAAATTTTCTTCTCCTGCAGAGTTGTTCAGTCTGAGAACAATTTTTGTTAGGCACCTACCAGATTTTAAGTTGGAACTTCCTGTGTTTTCAAGCGGTAGGTACGCCGGCATGCTAAACACAATTACTTTAATCCTTCTTCCTAGAATGTCTACAGCCGTTAAATTAATATTATTATTTTAAAGTTATAAATTAAAATACAGGTGAGTAACAAAGTAGCAAAATAACAAACATCGAGTCTTGTGCCCTAGAGTCCCGCGCCCTAATGGCTCGCGCCTTAATGTCCTCGCGCCCTAGTGTCTCTGCGCCCTAACGGCCCGCGCCCTAGTGTCTTCTCGCCCTTGTGTCTAGCGCCCTAACGCAGCGCCTTAACGGCCGCGCCCTTACCGTTCCGGTATACACCTATTATTTAGTTGTAATGTGAATCTTGACTCGACAACACTCGTCTCCAGTAAATATACTTTTTTAAATTTATTTATTATTCACCATTATTATCAATCAGTCTGGTTGTATGCACTGCAGGACATAGACCTCCCGTAAACTTTGCCACTCATTTCTATTTTGTACTGCTTGAATCCATTTTGTCCGGATCCGTCATACATCGTCAGTTCATCTCGTTGGGGGTCGTCCTCTGCTTCTACATGACTCCCGTCTTGACCTCCATTATTATTAGCAATCAGAATTTACAATTCTATGAGTGAATGTGATATCGATTTATATCATGATGAGGTCCCTTCCATCGAAAGAATCCTCTTCAACCATTTAATCGGTCTGTTGGACAGTATCATTTTAGACGTCTGTCATTGCGTTCTTCCAGTAGTAGATGTAGGAGGCTGCTGTAGTGACTTTCCAGTTTTTTTGTCATGGCTAACAATGCGTTCCCTAATAACATCCTTGATGTAGGGCACATTTAGGCCCTCATGTATGGTTTGGTTTGTAACGTGTCAAGGTACATTTGTGATGATTCGTAATATTTTAGATTGGCATCTTTGGAGTGTAGTTAATTGGATTACACGCATTACTCGCACATCTCTAAAGCTCTGCTCCTTATCCCCATATAGGTTTGATGACGGTTTTGTATAATAATAATTTATTCTCTAATGGCAGGTTCGACTTACTTCCAAATAACCAGTATATGTCTTTTATTTCCAAGTCTATCTGTTTTCGCTTTTAATGTATATGTTCGTTCCAGGTTAGTTTGCTATCTAAGTGAAAGTGTAAGTACTTAGCTGTTCTGGACTGGTGTACTGTGATCCATTCTCAAACGGAAGGTTGCTTCATACACGATCACTTAATTATGATTTGAGAATTTTGAAGTACTGTAGAGACAAGTAATGTTTGAATTTGAACAATAAGCCTTCATGCGAAACCTTATCAAAGGCTTGGCTATCGTTTAGGAAGGTTGATGTACAGAATTCTTTGTTTTCAAGTGCTTCATTAATAACATGAATGATCCAGTGAGTGTGTTGTACAGTTGATGGTCGGGCATCTAGTCTTCTGGTGCAAGATCTTGGCTCAATCTACGGAATAATAGTTGCTCCAGGACTTTCGATATTATAGGCAAAAGGCTTATTGATCCATATGAGGTTGCAATTTTTGGATCTTTCCTTAGTTTTGGTATTAATATGATGTCAGCTGTTTTTAATTGTTTTCTTTTCTTTCGTTAAGTTTTGCTTTAAGTTTGTTACTGGCTCGATTGAATAATGTTTTATCTGCTGGTGCGTGACTTTGTTGCCACTTTGCCCTAGCTGGGCTAGGATATGTTCCTAGGTCTCTTTTGTGTATCGTTTTGTGGTGTGGCTTGTTGGGGTGCGTGCTTAAGAATATCAGTTAGATCTGCAAGAGATTTATCGATTTGTTCCGATAACTTAAGACTTCTGTTTAGTTTTACTGTTTGTTTTACTTTATGGCTGTATTCATCCCAAATCGTTCTGCTGTTGTGTAGTTTGGGAACGGAATTTCTGTTTATGACGACCATGTTGACAATTGCAATTATCGGCGAGTGGGCCGATGAGAGATTAAAACTAGGAAGCATATAAAGTGATGCGGAGGTTCCATTTGTGACATAAAATCTAGAACGTCCGGAATCTTATTTGTGTACGTGTGCCAATAAGTTGGGGTCCCTGTTGATAAATGTGAATAATCTGTTCTAGTAGTAGCTATAAAGATCATCTCAAAACGAAGGCTTTCGATAAGTGTGGACTACCAATCATGACGTATGGAAGTGAAAAATGGTCTTTTTACGAAAATCCACTTGCAAATACTGGTCACCACACAACGAGCGATGGAAAGGAAAATGTTGCGTATTACCGTAACTGACAGAAAGACCAATGCGTGGATTAGACAGAAAATGAAAGTAACAGATTTACTGGAAAATATTGCAATACTGAAGTGGAACTGGGCAGGCTACATAGCCCGACCAGAGGAAAATAGATGGAACAAAAGGATACTTCAATGGCGGCCGTGGGATAATAAATGAAATAAAGGAAGACCACCAAATAGATGAAAGAATGATATAAGGAGAATGCAGGACTAAGCTGGATTAAGGAAGAGCAAAATAGAACTAAATGGAAACCGATGAAGGACGCCTTTGTCCAATATTTGCAGATGTTATTTTAACAACCCATTTTTTATCAATGTTTTTAAATATCGGTTAATTATTTTGAGCAGTGTAGTTTTTTAGGGATCTATGTTTGGTATGGTCTCTAGAGCTGAACTTAGATCATACTTATTAGATTTAGCGAATCTGGAAATAGATCTCCAATTCTTGAACTTTATCGTCCAACACAGGTTATATTACTTGCTAACATTTAAAACATAACAAACAAATTGAAGTAGATTCTGTTTACTTGATGTGTATTTTTGTTGTCTGTAAAGTGAAACCAATATTATCTTAAAAATTTGTGGCTATTTGTTCTTAAATGTTCCTGAAGTTTGAAAATGAAATGCGAAAACCTAAATATTTTATAAAGGGATAAAGTCAGTAGAATCCTGTAGGAGCTTTTGAATTAAAACATGTCTGAATAGATGTAGCACTTTGAAAGATTTCTTTTCGGAAAAATCATGAAACTTAACATAAAGGGTGTGTATTTTATATCTTGTTTTGCTTTTGCTTGTTGACTACATGAAATATGATACATCTTTTGTAAGTTTTCCCTTTGAATGTTTATTTTCCAAAATAAAGTTTACATTTCTCTTTATTTACTTTTTCAGGCTTGATTTTTCGTGTCAGCGGCGCAGAGTGGACCGAGAGAACGAACGGCATTACGTATACAACACGATTTTATAATAAGATTTTGTCGTGGTCATGTTTGCTCTTATTAAATAATAAACCCAAGCTGCTACATTCGGAGGTAAATTTACAACTTTACAACTGTTGCGGTTAATACGCCACTGTTTGGATTTAACGAATTGGATACAGTTTTTGCTGCAAATTTAGACAACCATTGGAAACGATGAAAGGATTTCACAGTTGTAGTGTTGCTCTAAATTCGTATAGAGTTACTTTTAATGCGACCTATCGAATTTCCTTGCAAAACATTAGCAACACATGGAATACGTTGCAAAGTTTTAAAAATAAAAAGAATAATGTAGTAGTTGCTTATTTTTATACAATATTTTATTATGGCGTAATTGAGTTAGTAATTAGAATGCAATTTATAAAGACCACTTCTTTGCAGACTATTGACCTATAAATATCACTGATATAATATAATTGTGAAAACAGTCTAAAAGTTATAGATATAGTGCTGTTTAGGTGATCAATTCGATCTATATTTTATAAAATAAGGTAAAATTATTCTGGAAACGCCATACAATTATCCCCACAAACATTAGAATTAACGCCAACTGTATTAATTATTGTTCAAATATGAATTCTATTACTATTATTTGCAGTTCAACTACAGGACAACTGTTTCAGTTAATTCAGAAATTCTTCTGCAGTTTCAGTTAATTCATTATAAAGGGCTAAAGAACTCCCTAGACGTCGACGATTTAAAAAAAATTATTAGTATATAAGAGCAAGATAATTTACTTAATTAAACACTATTAGCTGATTTTTCTTCAACAGATTGTTTACTGTAATTTTATATAGAATATTTCATTATGTAACGGTGCTAATAGCAACCCTTTAGCAAAATAACGCAAATTTTTCATATGTCAGTAGTTACAAACTAAACTTTGCCAAAAAACTTAATACATTAACATGAAAGCCTTATAGACATTTAATACATTTGTAACCATTAAAATTATGTTTTTTAACTAATCTATAAGCAATTTGCAGTCAGTACCGGTGACAGTGAAACTGCCGAATATAATATTACAAAATAGACTCATCAAAATTTTATTTATTTTTAATACGGTGGCAAATTTGTCAGTAATATCATTGCCATACGATATAAGGCCGAACGGGGTACTAACGAAATTGAAAGCTTGGGAAAAAAAATATATATAAAAACTTTGTAAACATACAATTTTTACATTAAATGATGTATTTTTGTGTGGTCTTCCTTTCGACAGGTATTTTTTTCCGTGAATGTCATTTTTCACATTAAAAAAATGATTTTACCTGGAATTGGGATAAATATGAAACAGTACCGGGAAAAAATAAAATATGGCTCTAATAGAAAATGTCCAAGTGCAATTTAAAGGGTAAAACTTTTAAAAGCGGGAAAGAATGAATCAAAATGACATATAACATATATTTTCTAAAATATATAATTGAACAAATACAATAGTAAAAGAAGTCCTTTTTTTCGAAAGAAATATGTTTTTTCCATTCCGTTCTTTTTTACTAGCAACTTCAAATTATATGCCATTTTTTTCAGCTCCACGTCACCCACACTATTTAAAATATTTATAGAACACGCGCTAGGTAACTGGAAAAGAAAATGCAAAGGGATGGGAGTATCTAGAAATAGAAGAAAACTTAGAAATTAAACAAACAGGCAAATTTAAGTACTTGGGGTTTACAGTGACAAAAGAGGCAACGACAGAGGAAGAAATTAAAAGCAGACTGGCGCTAACTAGAACATGTATAAAGCAACTTAACTCAATCTTCTGGGACAGAGATGTAACTAAGTACACCAAATGCCGGATATACAGTGCATTGTTACGGAGTATAACGACCTACGGAGCAGAAGTATGTGTTACCAACAAGAAAAACAAGGGAAAGATATCAGCAACGGAAATGGTGTGTTAGAGCAGATGCTGCAGACTAACCAGAATGGATAGAGTATCGAACGAGGAGATACACATATATAGAAGAAAAACGGTTGTTATGGTACGGACACGTTAGAAGGGCGGAACAACATAGATGGATAAAAAAGATGACAGAATGGAGTCCTATGGGAAGATGAAAAAGAGGAAGGCCAAGGAGATCATGGCGCAACGAAGTAGACGAGGCAATGAAAAATCGAGGGCTTTAGGAGGGAATGGAACAATAGAGAAGGGTGGAGAGGAAGGTTGAGAGAAGAAAGACAGTGACAACTGCACAAATCCTTTATATATACATATTTTTTTTTATAACTGCTAATATGTAATAATATGCCTGAATATACGTTTTTCTTCATTTATTTATTGCACGCATAAATAATTTTATAGGATAATTTGAATTATTTTTGAAGTTATGGTGAACGTTTTCGGGCAAAATGTGATTTTTTAGATACATTTTACACTGACTCCTTTTGAATTTTGTACTAACAGCATAATGTACTGAAAACGTATAAAAATTAATATTCATACGGAGGAAACCTTAATTGTGGACTAATAATTGACAGTTTGGTATACAGTCATTGTCATTGTGAAATTTGGGAGGGTGAGTTACCTCACGTGCACTTAAGCCATACAGGTGGGCCCATTGTGCTGCCTCCCGAGCAGCTCCCCAATTTGGGCATCACCCAATCCATCTAATTCTTTGGATGTACTCGAGGATATCCGCAACTGGGCTGTCGCTGATTTCGGCCATATCAGCCCAAAAATCTCCTCACATGGATCCTCTGATTGCTGCGAGAGTTGGGCACACAGGACGTGTTTTCATGCCTCGTTATCCCCGTTGCATCCTCGACAGTTTAGGCTATCCGCCAGTCCCATCCTATTCATGTGTTGATTTAGAGTGCAGTGTCCAGATAAGATACCTACAACTAGTCGCAGGTTCTTTCGGGACAGTTGCACACGATATTTGGCTGTGTTTGGCGAGGATGCACTAATAGCAGCCCTTGCATGACGACAACTTTCAGTGTTTATCCATCTTCGTGCGAAGTATTTTAGGGTTTCTTGGTATAGCATAAAGCTTAATGTTCTCAGGAATATAGGGATAACGGGTTCTGGTCCCCAAATAGATTGTTTGGAGGCCGGTCTCGCAATTTCATCCGCCTCCTCATTGTTTCCCTCATGCCCTTGCACTCATATAAGAGAAATGACATTATCTTCTGAGATATCGTCGAGAGCTTCACGGCACTGCAGTACCACTCCTGAGGTAATTTTGCAATTACCCAGGGCTAGTAAAGCGGCCCTGCTGTCACTGTAGATACCAATACGTTGGTTCTTGATATGTCTTTCCTGAAATGCATTTGCACCATGCATTATTCCCACTACCTCCGCTTGGAAGACAGTAGCAATTTTGCTTAGTGGTATACTGTGGCGTAAGTTTAAGTCATCGGAGAAGACTTCGGCACACGTTCCATGCCTTATTTTAGATCCGTCGGTAAAGATGGATATATCCATATGTTGGGTTGCCTCAGCATTGGCATAAACACTGCAGTGTCTATTGAAGGCGTAGATAGTTTGGTATAATAATTGTACATGAGAAATATAAAACTGCGTTTCATATTTACCATATTGTACGTGATTCACTTTTACCCCTTTTAACTCTAATTTTGAGGAAAGATAATAGTAATTTTCTGATTAAAAAACATAAATTCAACAATATAGTTACATACACAATATTTAAGAAAGCTTATTTTCGAACGTTTGGTGCTGATTGTTCTAATAAATTAGTTGTTTCATCAACTGGATTTATTAATAAGCTTTTATAATTCAGTAATTTTATTTATTAACATTACTAAACTTTTTATGATATAAACCACTTCAATATATTTTTGCGCCCAGACGTCTTTGCGCTCAACTGTCCCTGAGCCCTAACAGGTTTGCTCCAAAACGGCCGTGCCGAACCGTCCTAAATCGCACCAGAGAGAAGCTGCGGCTTTTTTAATATTACTTCTTTTTGGTAATGTGCATATTACAACTTGGGTTGTTAAAGATCCCCGCACGCAGGCGAACTAATATGCAGTATAACGATATTTCTCTAGGGGGTAGATGCGGTTGCTAGAAAGTAGAAGTCGTATAAATCGGCAAAAAAATTTCGAAACTGTTTTCGGTAATATTTATTTTGTCACTAACTTTTAAATATTAGCTTTCCTGGCTTTAATACAAATTACGCGAACTTCTATTATTAGAAAAATAAATATTTTAAAACTATACAACATGCACCGTTGAAAAATTGATGAGATTAGAAATCGTTTTGTGATAAATCTCAAACAAGCGTTATTATTAGACTATTATAATAATTAAGCAATATTATTTTAATTTGAATACGTTGAAGTTGTATTTAATTAAGTGCAGTTTCTATTGTGCGAAATTTGCCTCTGTATTATATGTATAATTGTGATTTTAGTTGTTCTGAATTAAAAGTAGAATTTATCAATTTGTAAAATTATAAAAATGTGGCAACAGATTCTTGTAAATACGAGAAATTCTAATTAGTAAAGGACAGATGCTGTAAGAAATATTTACTGTTAATAAATTATACTGCAATTTTGTTAGTTTCAGGGCAGAGTTTAACAATTGTAAAACATTTTTTGAAGGTAGGTACACTTTTGATAATTTTCAAGCCTTGTCTTTTGTGATTATGAGCATAAACATAAAATTTTCTTAATGTTTGAATTATTGTTCTAGGATTAACAGCAACAAATATATAATAAAGACAAAAACTCTGAAGTTACTTCTGATCTATATGAAGGAATACAAAAATTAATTAATAATTCCATAAGTAGCGAATTTATTTTAAAGATCAAAAATTAAGCAATAGCGTCAGAGAAATAATAGAGTTGTAGAATTAATCAGCATCTTGTGCTGTAGATTGAAAGCTGATCTGATAATTTGTGGAAAATTAACATCATTAATTAAAAATTGTGATACTTACACAATAAGTTTTGTTAAAAAATACATTTTTGGCTGCATTTTCTGTATATTAAAGGTAGAGTTTGATAATTTTGATACAACTTCTTCCTTAATTATAAACTATAAAATTTAAGATGTGGCTGCAATTAAATGTAAAATTCTGTAGGTCTGTTCGGTGTGTTAGATAGTAATTTCCGTATAAAATATATTTTTTGTAATTCCCAAACAATTGTTGTATTAACTCAAAAATCAAGTTAGAGCCAGTGGGGTCCAGTGGTTACAGCACTGGGCTCTGGTTTGGCAGGTCGGGAGTTTAAATCCCCCATTCGATGCCTGCCGGGCGGCCTACTCAGTCGCTTAAATAATTGTGCACCTGCGTTGGAATGAGCAAGGGGTAATAATGCGGTTGTCTATTGCGTGATGCACTCCACATTAGCACATGTTATGTATGTACAACACGGATAACCGGATGTGAGAGCAAAGATATGGGAGTTCTGACCTGCTGTCTTGCAGATCAAACTCCTTCGCCTCACCATTATTACAAACATCAAGTTAAATAATAGAGTTAGACTGGTTTTGTAGATTAGAAATCTGAGACAATGTTTAATATAAATATTATAGAAATTAAACGAACAACTTCAGTAAAAAAAGATGTATTAGAAAATAGTTTGCACCTCAGTCTGCAATTTCTGTAAATTAAAGCTAGAGCTTTATTGTATTCGAAGTTTTAATTTACAAATACAAAAAAAAATAGAAGGAATCACTTCAATTTAATAATATCATTTTAGTTAATGTATGCACAGATTTTTATCACTATGGAATATTCCCCAGTCTAGCCAACCTAAAATACATCTAAATTTCGACAGGGTTTGCTTCCTATCAAGAAAATTTAAGTAACTTAAAAAGGCCGAGGGAAGATGGATGCAAGTCAACATTCTACGTGATTTTCAATACATGATTTTGATCGCTTTCTACTTTAAACTATAAAGCAGGATTCTGTTACGGAGTGGTAAATAGAGAAATAGCGGTATCTACTCGAGTCTGGTGACTTCAGCTGAATTGTGAAACACTACCTCGCTTTGATAAAAGCAGCCACCCGGCTAAAGCTACTCTCTGTGTAAACCGCTTTTCCTTTATGGAGCTCCGTCTAGTACATGCAATCACTGTAAGTATAAAAGAATGAAAAATAAAACCGAGATTACATCGGATCCATCAAAACTATGCTTACAACGTTTTCTAATGTTTACAATAAGTAGAATTTTGAATTATGGTGTTTCTAGCGTCTAAAAAGCTACAACAATGTAATTTATCATTACGGGCCGGGTATTTTACCATAATAATTCTATAAACTGTCATTGAATTTATTAGCTACTACAAACACGCATAAAAAATATTTTCTGTAGAATAAACTACTGCTTTTTAAAAAGTTATAAAGGCACAATTTACAAAAGGCAGGTCACTACGCATAATCTGTTTATTCATATTTTTAAAGGGACAAATCACTACTTAAGTTTAACCTGGAGGAGTAATCTTATTTTTTAATATAAAAGACGTTCCCTGGCCCTGTATGTATTAACACAGCTTGTGGGAGAAGCATTCTTTTGAAATATTTTAACAAGATACTTAAAGAATTTAATAAGATTGTGCAAGTGTGTAGCAAACCAGAAGAACTGAGAATGCATTCTAAAATATACGAGCTTTTAGTATCTGTTCCTTCTTAAACAATTCAAAATCTAGGGTATTTTGAAGTTAAATATTGTACGTTTAGAGGAACTACGGCGTGAGTAGCTTACCTATACGATAATACTTTTAATCAGTGTAAAGTAAACTGTCGTTTGCTACCGATGCTAGTCCGTGAAGAGTTTACTACTGTATCTACTACGAGATTTCACTTAAAATTTCAAAATTTTCTATAATATGTTAATACAAATATTTACTTAATTAAAAAAAATCTTTTAGAAACATATTATTCTATTATTAGCGTTACTATTATTATTTATAAACTTAGTGCCGTCTATTAAAGGTACTAGAACTAATTTTAAGTTTCCAACAGGCTAGCATGCATATATCCCTGATATTCTTTACACCCTTCAATTTAGGCAGGTGAAGATGGACCCAGCTTGATATACCCACAAACCGAAACACGTGGTTTTCTGGTTTGGCGCGAGCAGTACGTTAGCTTCCGTGCATTGTTTTAAATTGGTTAAACTTCCGTCGTGCTTGGTAGTGGATTGTGATAGCAAATAATTTGACACAGAAATTTGTACAATTACATAGAGTTCCTTCTAAGCTTATTTTTGAATTTATTTTCTTAATTTCAAATGCCAGACCCTCTTAAATGGTGAGGAAGGTTATGTTTCCACTATACTGAAAAATGACGTGATTTTAGCTATGTGATCTTCGTTGGTGCACCAAGCTGTACAGAATACGGGGAATGAGCAACAAGTTAACCAATACCTCACAATCTGAATAAATCATAGTATTTATTTAATTTACAAGATGTATTAATCTATTCTCTTTAATTTTTAATGTAGTCCTTAATCCTTAGCCGTAGATGGCAAAACAACAACAACAGTTGTGATTCGAATGATGGTAAAAGTGATACAATTCCAAAACTAACCAAAGGAGCTTGTATCAGTAGTATTCGAAAATTTTAACTTTCATGTGTTAAATTTGACCATATAGCTCTAATTGTCAATGAAGTCTCAAAATCACAGAGTGTTATTTGTAACAAAGTACTCGCCAACGAAGTATTCAAACCAACAGAACTTAAATGGCACTTATATACCAAACACAAATCACTTCGTTCAAAACCAAAATAATTCTTTGAATGGAAGAATATTTAATCAAACGGTCGATTGCACAAATTTTTGACTGTTCAGACATAACTATTAAGGCCGTTGCGGACTAACTACAAGGTATTTTTCAGATTGCTAAGCATAAGAATCTGTAAGCAATTGATGAGTTTTTAGTGAAAGACTTTATCGACAATGTTTATATGTAAATAACGGGCGAAGTTGCAGCAAATAAAATATCTAAAGTATCACTTTCTAATGACACCACAGCCTCATGTATGCGGAAAATTGAGCAACTTGAATGCATAGATGTTATTAACATATGTATTTTACTGGTATATATATATATATATATATACATATATATACCAGTAAAATTAATATGTATAAATTATTAATAAGAAAAATATAATAAAATCAAATTAAAGTTAAAATAAGAATTGAATTAGCTTGCATTCTGCAATCATATTTTTATTAAATTTTATTTTTATTAAAGTATGGTAAGTTGGGCGCCAGGTGGCAAATTTTTATATACTTGTCGCCAAATATTTAAGCTGAAATGCCACGGTCTAACTGTCGAACGTAAGTACTCTATCTCAGAAGTCGGTTCTATCACGCTTTACGATTCTATGAGAAAATAGACATTGAAGAGTATTTCCCAGTACACAGCTGACTTCCGGCGGAATCTTTACACGTCAGTCGTTTGCAGTTCTATAACGTAAAATGCCTATAAATCTCTATGCAAAATTCGAACAGGCTTAATTACTACTTTCTGGTGTTTTTCTGAAATTCTCAGGTACACTCGTGCTTTCTGCTAGGTACGTATAATTAGTTTACCTTATTGAAGCAATCTCTACGTCCAAATATGATTATCTTCCTAGGACCGTCCTTGACCTCAAATGTTGCCCCACCTGCGCTGCGATCCAAATCTCGCTGAGAAATAGGACCAAATCGACGGACCCCTTTCAGCATCCACTTAATTCAATATTAAATTGGTAAGTAATACCAATTAGTTTACTCTTTCTTCAACGAAACTCGTTTTTTAACTGAACAATAAACTAATACTTTATTTAATATAAACAATGTTATAATTAATTTTTAATTTTTAGGAGCTGAACAAAAATGCGTGCATTCACACCAAAGTATAAAAGATGCTCTCCAATTGTTTTAACAACAACCATCCCAGCAACCGCCAAATTTACATGGCAACAATGCCAAAAATACATAAAATTACAGTACGGACACCTGGATCCAAATACAATTCCAAAATTCAAATTTTGACAGTTAAATTTATTTTACAAAAATGTTCATATTTCAATGGCATCACTGTCCATCCAAGCTCTGATTTTGTAAATGCACTGTACATTTCTGAAACCAGCCTCTAATACACATTTCGCACTTCACAGGTGTTAAATACAAATTTTCACTAAATGTTCGATTAATGCAGCACACTCCCATGTAAATAAAATAAATCCAGAGTTAAGCTTATATCCAAGGTCAAAGCATGTCATTATATTTTTCTATACTACCACAATGGAACCGAATTCCAAGATATCATCCAAATGTACGAGTATCATTTAAAAAATGAAATTAACCGAGCCATGAATCAAAAATCATCACAATATATATCTGCAATTTGAATATGAGGGTGATATGAGAAAAGATTTCTTTTCTTCTGTTGCATTGCCAACAAATACAGCTTACTCTAAGCTATTTAAAGTTATGAAGAACTGCATTTTTAATAAACATGTTTTAAACTTTAGATAATCTATTGAGTATGTATAGATAGCATAGCTGCAATGATAGAGAAGCATTCCGGTGTATTATTCGGATAAGTAACTTGCCCCAAAGTGTATGTATGTATGTGATCAACGCACTACTTTTTTCATCGAGGAAATCTTACTGCTAAATCTCTTTGTACAAATAGTAAAAAATGTGAATTACAGAAAGGATAATCAACTAAATTCATGCTAACTTTCTTTATTATGTGATAATATGAAGCAAATGAATAGTAATTGTTGTGGCATGCGGATGTAACATGTCCATCGAAGGAGAAATTGCTCCAAAAATTATCGAACTACGAAACGAACGTATGAGCTTTCTGTAAGGTAAGAAACAGCCAACTATTTAAAGACGTAAACTGGACAGTAAGACTTTGAAATGAGCTTAATGTCACCCTACAGGGAAAAAATGCAACGAGATTTTCAATGGCAGATATTGAGGGATAAAAGAAGATATTAAAATATTAGAAACCCAGAATTTCTACAGATTGGTATGAGCTATTAGATTTTACAATTTAATGACAATTATCCGTGAAGCAGGTGATAATCTCGTCACCAGTACAAATTTATAAAGAATGTTTATGCATCAATTAAAGAATTTGCTTGAATAATATCATTATTATTTTCTATTAAATCAAGATCGCCATATAGGAAATTTCTGGGTTGGAAATGCATTTCCTTGGTCTAATGATACTTTTAATTATCTGTAACTTTACAAGATAAATGGTTTAATTTGAGCTCAATGTACGACTTTGGCAGTAATAATATGGCTGTCCTGCTTAGTACCGTTGGAGTTTTACGAATTCGCTACCTATCAATTAATAAAATTGTGAAAAGATAGCGTCAATTGTTTCATCTTGAATACGCGATAGAACAAATATCCTAAGCTTGCTCAAAAAGTCTCTCTTGTCATTTTCGTCGACATACGTTTACAAGACGTTAATTAAACAAAACAAATAAGCACCGTAGATATAAAAACAAATTAAGGAAGAAGCTCATTTGTCTCATTTAAAATAATATGTTAGGTTGATGCATACGTTCGCAGCGTTGTGTTTTCTGTGGCAACACTGCTTTGTAGGACACTGTGGAGTAGTCATTGTCATAGTCATTCGTACTGTAATGTCGTAGTGTTTTGCTGGTGAATACGTCTTAGGTTAATTTTTAAGAAAGTTAGTCATAGTCATGTTTATGGGCTAAGGAAATGGAAACATTTTCGACATGTCTTTTTGTTTAATTTTGTTTGAATTTAATCAAGAAGCAAAGGCATCGGAGGCCACTAGAAGCATTTGTGATGTTTGCCGAAAGAATGCCATCGAGATCGGTGTGGCAAGAAAATGGTTTTCTCGTTTCAAAGGGAGCCATTTCCGCCTTATGGTCCACGTTCAGGAAGACCGTGTGGCGTTGAAGAAGATTGTTTAAACGCTTTAATTCACGACTATCCACGTAAATCAACTTTGCTGCTATGATGAATTGTGACCAGTCAAGCATTTTACGTCATTTGGGTTCCATGTGCAAAGTTTAGAAATTGGGTGCATGGGTACTGTACGTTTGGAGCGAAGACAACAAAACTCGCGCGTTACTATTTGTGCTTCGTTGCTTGCTCGGCATCGTCAACAACACCGATCGTTTTTGTTCCAGATTATTGCTGGCGACGAAAAACAGTGGCTTTATATGAACATTAGGAGTAAGAAGAGCAAAAAGCAACTCTCCTTAAAAAAACTGGTGCCTATCCAGGGAAGAAAATATTGTGCTTCTGGTGAGACATAGAAGGTGTTGTCTACTCTGAATTGATTCCAAGGAATGTAACCATCACTGTTAAGATTAATTGCCAACAACTCTGACACCTTGAGGCTGCAATTTACGAAAAGCGACTGTACAAACGATTTTCCAGCATGAAAACCCTCGTTCGCATTACAAAAGCGATTTTGCAAGAACTCGTTTGGGAGGTTATTCTACATCTTCCATGTTCTCCAGAACTTGCTCCAACAGATTTTCAATAATTTCGGAGGAATCAGGCAGTCATAAACAATACAGAAGATTATTTTTTTGATTAATTTATGTAGAAGGTAGTCAGTTTATGTATTTTTGTTAATGTAGAATAAATAATTTTGATTAGAAGAAAACGCTACGAACTATTGTTTTAAAGATTTTGTAATTGTATTATCTTTTTATATGCATAAATGTATGTATTATATTATTTTGTTCTATAAAATTAACTAAATAATGTTTATAGTTTAATTGTATTTAAAAATAAGAAAAAACCTTGAACTACGTTCTCTGCGTTATATAGTTATTCTTCTCAGTTGCACAAAAATACTGGCCCGCTATAAATTGGAATTAGTCTGAGAAGCAGTGCTCTATATCTCTCCCTTATTGTAGGTGTGGTATATTTATTTGAAAATATACAATTTCAGAAAACTAAGAAGTGCGCACAATTCTTTTACCTCCTTAATTTTTCAATGTTCAATTTGTACAGGTGATACCTCTGTGAGTATAGTTGCTTCCATAAACAAAACCATTTTTGTAATAATTGAATTTAAAAACTAACGTTTGTGTTGAATTAAATTCCCGTTAATACTTATCTTCCATGTATCTGTTAGTCTGTCTACTCTTCTTTGCTTGCCGCGTTAAAGTCTAGGGCTTGTCGCGTAATGCTTTCACTTATTCAGAGTTTTTCTTATCGGTTCTTCTCTAGTTGTTGTCACAGTTGTTTATTGGTAATTCTTAGTAGCCAAAAAAATTTAATTACATACTCCCAAATACTGAGAAAATCGTTAGTCATTCCTAATGCTCTTCATAATAGTTTATACTGTTATGTGTGTAACTGCATTGAGTTTTAAATAGTCAATTAAAATTAAAGTGAGGGTTTCCTGTCCTAATGCTGGGTATGTTTTCAAAAATTGCTCCCCAATAAGTCATTTGTATACAGGATGTTAGTGAATTGCAGGGACAAACTTCTGGGGCTTAAAGTATACATGAAAACCAACATTTTTTGTTAATAAATGTATGGTCAAAAGTGTTTCCTTTCAGGGATAGAGCTTCTCAAAGATTCTTTAAGAAGCGCCTAAATGTAGGCAACTCAATTTACTACCTACTATTTGTTTCCATAACGACGGAAATTAATACAGGATAAATTTAATTTGAATTCGAAAAGTAGCAAAGAGGGCTTTATTTATCCTGCATTAATTTTCGTCGTTATGGAAACAAATAGTAGGTAGTAAATTGAGTTGCCTACATTTAGGCGCTTCTTAAAGAATCTTTGAGAAGCGTTCTATCCCTGAAAGGAAACACTTTTGACCATACATTTATTAACAAAAAATGTTTGATTTCATGTATACTTTAAGCCCTAGAAGTTTGCCCCTGCAATTCATTAACGCCCTGTAGAGTAAGTATAATCCAATTAAACTTCAGGGAAGTAGATATTAAATTATTGAAAATGATACAACGAAAGCAGCTTCCTTCCTTGAAAACTCTAGAATTAAGGGCTGATAGTATATAACAAGCGATCAGAAAGTTTTAAGTTACAGTTGGTCGTGAGCGCTACAAGGCATGTCATAGCTGTCATGTTACGTACCGGTCGTATCTTGTGTTTATTTCTTCCAATGTAAACATAAGTAAAGTAAGAACCATTTTCAAATAAAATAAACATTTTCTAGACAACAAGAACAACAAACAAATTAAACAACCAGATTAAACAGATTTTGACAGGTGAGTAAATTATTTAACAGTTATTTAAATTGACATTTGTTTATAGTTTAATTTCAGATTTACAAACAATTTTCATAGCCCTACCTATTTAGAAAACTTTCTGATCAATGTTACTAAGCATCAGCCAGTTGAAGTGTTCGGAAGCGATACCAGTATCGCGATACTGGTATTGCGATAATTTTTGAGTATCGGTTATAGCATCGCGATACATTTCAAAAGTATGGAGTATCGGTATCGCGGTACTTTTTGTAATTATCGAGAATTGTGCCGGTAAACCCTTTTAGATACTAGCTAGGAAGGGACCTCGGTGGGGCAGTGCGAATACGCGCTGTCAATCGAGGTGACAGTAAAATGTGGCCTGATCGACCGCGTGGTCGAGCCCGGCTGAGGCGACCTTATTTCACTTAGTTAAGTTTAGGGTGCGTGTTGCATCAATGGCTAGTATGTAAGGGACGCCCATATCGCCTTGAAGTAATGCGAAAGCGGTTCCGGGAGGAGGGACGGTAGTACAAATGAATGAAAAAAAGATACCAGGTAGGAATGTAAAATTGGGTAAAACGTAAAACCCCGAAGCTGTAGGTTAAGCTGTTTACCCTTTCCACATTGAAAGGATTGAGAATAACAATACGCATTACTTTCTCTTAATGCCAAGCTTCTTGAAATATTTTAATCTTTAATAAATGTCTTTTACGCACGCCGTTATGAAAAATTTGTTTAATTTTCTTCGCTAAAGGTTCGACTGTGGGTATCGCGATATTTTCTGAAAAAAGTATCGATTGTCGGTATAGCGATACTTTTTTTGGTAAAGTATCGCTATCGTTATCGCGATACTTTTAGGTAAAATATCGGTATCGTTATCGCGATACTTTTTTGGTAAAGTATCGGTATCGTTATCGCGATACTTAAAAAGTATTGTTCCATCTACTGGCATCAGCTCTGCAACTAAGTTAAAACGATACTGAAACACCCAACATATTATAATCTGCAGAGATACTTACACTACAGTAGTTATGACCGAGTTTCCCAATTACTCCGGTTTAGCTTATCTAATAATGTTGCAGAAACATTGAAACAAAATAAGAAAATGTTCGGTAATAACGTTGCAGTTGTTTTTGACTAGCATGTTACGTTAGATATATATCAAAGGCCTCGTGTGTATGACAGCCCTGGCTTCTAAAAGCGGTAAACCCAACCGCACCCCACAACATGTGGTGAAGTTTTCACTCATTAGTAGAAATAAGAATCCCCTTGCTATTAATATCACGGCGAGGCCGTTAAAGTGTTGTTATATAACTTATACTCGCTGAGATATTGCCATAGTAAATTTCACAATTCTGTCATATCCCACAAGACGGCGCTAATAACAGCAGTGAAAGTTATATTGTAAGCTGCAAATGTGACCATTCATTGATGTAATGAGCAACTAATTTGGGGAAGTAAATGGCTGTAAACACACAATCAAATGACTAACCAGATGTTGCGTAAAACGAGGCTTCCCACCGTTTCCGGCATCGGTACGAATATTTTCGCCGCAATTCTTTTAAATGTTTTGATACGTCGGTCAATTTTACTTCCACAAAATGACACACGGGCCCTACATCAGAAGTGTAGAATACGTCTCTAATGCATTCCTTTGCGAACCTTACAAAATGTCATACCACCTAATACGATTGACGAGGGTCTAGGCTGCCCTTCAATCACAGCGTTTACACTCGATCTATTCTGTTCAATTTATAGGAAAACCCAACGAATGTAAATCACAATACAAAATACAGAAGAATGTCTTGCGAACTGTAATTCGAAAGTCGACAGCAATTTGTATGCACCACAACGCCTCAACACTTGAATGTGTGATTGGCATTCTATCTTGACAAAATCCAAACACCACACAGATTAACTTCTAGGTAAACAAACAATCTCATTACAGTATGGAAGGGTTTTTTAAAATATACAGATTTATATCATAAATCAATAGTGAAGTTAAATGGCAAAAGCAATGCGTAATCGGTTTTTCAGGGCACATTAAAAAACCATTTAATGAAACTGATTTTTCCTAATAGGTTGCTGGGAATGAAGCTCCTACGTTTGGAATTGTCATTTAACGTGTTTGCTTTATAAATTATATTGCATTAAATCCAATGTTCCACGAAATTAAAATAATTTGAAAAGCATTTATATAATTTACACTACCACAAATCAATCGGAAAACCAATATTTAGATTAATTCGCCCCCAGTTTATATATCTGCGGCTATTATAAATTAATAGTTGTCATTTTCACAGTTTGTAATAACCGCAAATAAAGCGGAAAATTTGGAAACATGATGGGAAACAAGCGGTTGCAAATTAACAGTGGCTTTGCTTGGTAAACCGTCATTCGTGAAATTTTAATCGCAGACTTTTCCACTATATTTTGTCGTTAACCCCGCCCAAATCGCGTTACTAACCACCAATTACAGAAAGCGTAATGAAGTTACGTTTTTCGTAAACCAAATTTAAATAATCGAAGTGCGTAAACGCAGAAATATGTAGTTACAAATGATATATTATACCAAGCAAATATTAGAACCACTAAAATGTAAGCTATTTAATAATTAATTACTCTTAGGTTTTATTGGTAAATTATTAGTATGACATCATGTTTTACATCGATTTTGACGTGTAGATACGTGAAAAATCAAAGTAAGTAGACAGCGAATAAAATCAAGATGTTTTGAACTGACACACATACCTACGTTATAACTATAACAATAAACTATTATTTTTGTTCTGCAATGATAAAATGTTATTCCATACAACTATATAAACATTTTTCCAATTAATATTTAAACCTATCAATTTTAAAATAGTAATTGGTGGCTTGTTTGCTTTTATAGGGTTAACAATTTCCTTACAAAGGAATGTAACGAGCAAACTACCCCTTTCTTGACAACTAATGCTAAGTTTGCTCGTTCTTTGAATTGTGATGTGATCTGAAGTACGTTAAATTATGTATGCATTGGAGGAAGGCTGTAATAAGAGCATTAATATTAAGTAGCAGCTTTGAGTTTTGAGTTGTATCAGTACGGAAAACTGAGAAGGTATTCATAGCAGCCGATATTTTTTCTCGGCGAGTGAATCCGTTCCAATTAAGGTGCACATGTTTACATCAAATGCGTTTTACTAAAGGACTTAATATTTGGAGCAAATAATTAAAACAAAATTTGTTTGGAAACCAATCTTCTTTCATATAAAAATGGTTTAGGAGAAAGTTATTTTACTAAAACGTGCAATGCGCTAACAAGATTTATAAGAAGAGAAGTTTGGGGATGGAATATCAGAGCAAATGTAATTTGGAGATAAATTCATGGTCAGCCTACTTTCGTTGCTAAGGTTTATCATTGACGTTGGTGGTTCGATATCTAATGTAATACGTCTGCCAAATATCTTGGAGAAAGATTCCACCCAGTTTAGTACAGTAATTTGTCAATGAAATGACTCAACAATTACCTGTAGAATATTAAAATATCGCTATAACTGTTACAGATGAACTGAGTCATGAAATGAATTATGTCTAATTATATCTTTTAGGTGTGGTTATAATCCGTATGTTGATTCACGACTTTTAAAATGTCTTAAATAGCTATTAAGAAACACATATTTTTTCTAATCATACCATTCTAAAGTGTATGAATGATGGGGGATCGGGTTTAATGAAACCTAATTTCAACAAGCCGGTGGCTCACCTACAATTCATTTTTGTTCGCGAATGGCCATTTACTAGCCATCCTATTAACAGATTTTGGAATGATTCTGCGCTCATCTAGATTGGGTGCCAAATAGTTTTGCCTTTGGAGTGTTGTGAATTAGATAAATTAGAGTTTTTAGGGATCTAAATATTAGGAATACATATCGTTGTAAATATTAAGCTGTAAATGTTGAGCTAATATCAAGAAGGTTTTTTACGAGAGAGCAGATTTTTGTGGAAGAGCAATAAGTATATTACTTCAGTGTGTTAGATTCTATCTGGTGCAATTTTCAGAACTTTAATCAAATAATTTTCTTGAAACTACTTAATTATTTCACTCCTGATTCTAATTTACTTAATTAATTAGAGTATATTGTCTGTTTTCTAGAATAAACAATTTACTAGTATTCAACTTGAATTAGCTTTAATGCACGATTTCATAACTTTGTCTTTGGTTCATTTTCATTTAGCAGCTATTCCCTTTAATAATGTCATTGGCGAATTGAATCTTGATTAGAACTGTAGAAACTATTTACGACTATTTGACAAACACCATGTCCGGTTAGTCAAGTTAGTGCTATAAACCCCAGCACTACTTGGCTAACACACTATCCTAAAATTATATTTAAGTAGATTGTTGTGCCTATACTAAGAAACCTTATGTTTAGCAAGGAACGTGATCATTGCGATAGATATCAGTGTCTAGTTTTCCGTACTATACGGATAGGTTGTAAAATTCGTTGAAAGGGGAAATGAAAATATTTTAGATACATAAATTACTTGATCAAGTTTACAATAGTATTTTATATTAAACTTCTAGCCCAAGAAAAGAGACAAGCATATCTCAGATATCGACGTAACAAAACAGCACTTGAGCATCAAAAGTTCGTGGAAGCTAGAAATAGGACAAATGCGCAAATCAGAAGCTTGAAACGCGATTGTTGGATGGCTTTCACTAAAGGAATAGAGCACGATTTGTATGGTGCGCAAAGAAGAATATGGGGAATTCTTAAGAGCTAGAAGACAAACATTAATGAGTACATACAGATCAATAATATAAATAAAGAGCAATGGATCAAATATCTGAATACTCTGTTTCAAAGCGACGAAGAAAAGGTAGACGACTTAGAACAATTATTGGACCGCCATCAAACCCCCAATACAACAACCTTTACGTACATACAAATCATAGAGGCCATGAACAATCTTAAAAATCGAAAAGCACCAGGTACCGACACACCATACCCAACGAACTCCTGAAATACGGAGGCACGACACTAGCTAGAGAATTAACAACGATGTTCCAGCAAATATTAGAAAACTCAAGGATACCAGAAGATTGGAGAGCAAGCGTGACAATCCCTATTTTTAAGAAGGGTAATAAAAATGATCCCTCGAACTACAGGACAATATCACTTTTAACAACAGCCAAGTTATTTACTGGTCTGATTAGAAATGAGCTGAACAAAACATTAGACATAAGTGAGGAACAACAGGGCTTTCGTAAAAATAGATCAACAACCGATGCCATCTTCATTGTACGACAGATGACAGAAAAATCACTAGAGTACAACAAACCTGCATATATGTGTTTTATTGATTTGACGAAGGCGTTCGACCGGGTGCGACTAACTGATGTGTTGCAAATTTGTCAAGAAAAAGGAGTATCGAACGACATAATTAAAACAGTGTACGATCTGAATACGAGAAACACAACTCGTCTAAGAATCAACAATGAATTAACCGAAGAGGTCGCTGTTCGAACAGCAATTAGACAAGGAGACAGCCTTAGTCCGATGTTATTTAACCTAGTTATGCATAAGATAATTACAAAAACAGAAGCATCTAGCAGCGGTTATCAGCTGAACACGGGTGAAATCAAAGCAGTTTGTTATGCGGACGACGCCGTAATTATATCAAAAGCCGAGGACAATGTGCAGCGACTGTTGCAATCATTTAAAATAGAAGCAAGAACATACAATATGACCATATCAGTAGAAAAAACAAAAAGCCTTGTTATATCCAAAGAGCCTCGAAGATGTAAGCTTGTTCTTGACTATCAAAATATTGAGCAAGTAATGTCATTTACCTACGTGGGAATACAAATATCCAGCCAAGGTAACCTAGTAAAACAAGTGACTGACCAAGTAATTAAAGTTACAGCTGTGTCGGGATGCCTCAAAGATCTTATAATATGGCGAAATGAGTTCCTAAATATAGAAAGCAAAGTGCGAGTATACAAAACGTGTATAAGACCTATAATGACGTATGCTGCTGAAACTCGTCCTGATAACTCTAAAACGAAAAGCCTGTTGCGAACAGCTGAAACGAGAACATTACATACAGTAACTGGGAAGACGTTAAGAGACAGGGTAAGGAGCCAAACCATAAGAGAAACGTGCCAAATCCAAGATGTTGTAAGATGGGTAAGACAGCGCAGGGGAGACTGGAACCAACACATCAGTTAGACGAACAACGATCGACTGGTCCGAATAGCTAGAGATGGAAAAGTCCGTGGAAAAAGGCTTCCGGGAAGACCGTTGAAAAGGTGGAAAGAATGTTGGTAATCCACATCACAGGAAAATGCTGGAAATAACAGGCCTTAAGGCCTAAATGAAGTTGAAGACTAGCAAAGGCTAGCAAATGATCTAGAACCATTCTGGTATGTCTTGCTTGCTCGGTGAACCAGTAAATAAAATTATGTTAAAAAATTATATGACCCTTGTTATGCTTCCCCTAGGTGTTTAAAAAATGGCAGCATAAATTTAGTTTAGTAGGTTTTAGACTACTTTGTTGATCTTATTATAATTAATCATATATATTAGCTAAGAATCAAAGAGCCAGTGTTACAGTCTCATCAAGATTTTCGTAAACTTGCGTGTTGTTGCTTTAAATATAGTACGTAGTACGTGTACTCACTAATTTGTACTTAGTGAAATTTTGGCGTCGAGTCTCAATCTTACACTCGATGTCCTGTTAAATTAATTTGATTAAGAAAATAATAATTTTTAAGGCAAACAGTAATAGATTTCATTGGAATGGCTGCATGCGTGTATGTAATGACCATTTTAACGCAGTCTTTTAAAGAAGGTATTTGGTCTACTATATTGAATATCTGCTTAAATTTTAACTACCCTGATTACCGCGAGGAGTAAGTATAAATTAAAACTTTAAAAATATATTGTCAGTTATTACATAAAATATAAAATATATCTACAGGATACCACAAGGAAATAAATTTGAGTTATGTGAGTAGTAAGCAACTACGATATAAATACTTAATATTAACTAATTTCCAGTAAGATGCCAACCTAGCGACATTACCACCGCGGAGACTGTTCTGGTAATCCAAGCGTCCGCAGATTGTATTTCAATAATAATACCGCGAGAGCAATAAAAACCCAAGTCAAAGACATCCTTGGAATTTTAAAGTCTTGTCTTAGATTAATCTGTAATTATAAAGACATGTAAACATTACAAATATGTTTAACTGTCGTATATTAATAATAGACAGTTTACATTTCAAATTTTCTTAGGTAATTTAATTAATTAATTAATATAAAATTAAAATTAACACTTTATTTTGCCAGTGTTTGTCTATACTTTTAGTTAGCTGTACTCAAGGTTACATTGACGTCTCAAATATTCTGTAGTCCCTGTGGTCAAAGTAGTGAGGTTATACAGCTATGGGCTATGTAAATAAACGTTTATTTGAAATAAAATTGTTGCATACATATTTACAGGACAAAGTAGATAAAGGATTTTGCAAAATATTTGAAAATTTTGACCATTGTTTTCTAAACATAAATGCACTATTCTCTTAAGATTTTCAAACACAATCACCAGAGTACCAGGGGTAAGTTTTGTTTCGTAAATCTTTTAGATTCTGTAGTCTATTACAAAAACTATTGTTTTTTAAATAATGGAATAGATAGAAGTCTGGAACTGTAATATAGGGTGACCTTTGTGGAAACAAATGTCGACTAATTAACCGATCATCATAAAATTGCTGAAAAATTGTATGGCACGATTAACAGTATGTGCTGTGGCATTGTCCTGCTGGAAGTAACCATTTCTAATTTCATCACAATGAAGTTCATTAAAAAAGGGGGTTAAGATATTCTAAAAAGATAAGAACCGGCAGTTATATTTTGTGCAAAAAACAGCCACCCATAAATCGATCTTTTGTGCATGCAACGGTGTTTCCTCAAACATATTTCAAGGTGCAATCTTTGCAATAATGCAATGCATCCAGGAAAATGCAAAACGCGGGTATACCAAACAATGCATAAGCATCTTATCTGACACTCAAGCAGCTTTAACGGCACTTGAATCACCTCACATTAATTCCAAACTAACGAGGGATCTCTATACCTTCTGACATCCTTGTGTGAGAAGAACGTAATTCAGCTCATATAGGGCCAGAACCTGTATTCGGTATTCCCAAACAAAGCATCTGAACAGCAGTAAAAATGTGGACCATTACACAACACATTTTTCGTTGGGAGACACTACAGGTTCAAAAACTGGGGAAAGGAATAATTGGATGCCTTCTCGCAGACTAACAACTGACGTCCTCCATTTAGAACGAATTCAGATTAGGCGGTGGGTAGGACTTATAATAGGGCACCACCATCTGCGTAAACACGTTCACAAAATCGGTGTATACAGAGGACACACACTCTGTAGACTATGTGAAGAAGAGGAGGAAACAGCCTCACACATAATCTTCGGAAGGGGGAATACTTCGTGAAACAACATTCACACATGACAACTTCGTAAGAAATATCCAGCAACTCGTCAAGGGCACAGATCTACTTTGAAAGAATCGGGGGCCGCACAAAAGACCATAGATTCGAAGGCAAACTGGGCTAACTAACCCACTTCAAAACCCTGCTATTAATCAATCAATCACTATGTTGCCCACATTCTCATATTTTGGTTGTTAAGATACCCATTGAGGTGAAACCAGGCATCATCGTTGAACAAAGTAATATTCAATATGTCATTATTATTCGTTTCATCTAAGAACCAGTGGCAATGATTTGTTCTAGGTTGGATACCGCGCGGTAAAAGTTGACGAAACATTTGCATTTTGTATGGAAACATGCTCAAACACTTTTTTTAATTGTTTCTCGGCTTAGTTTTGTGATCGGTTTAGAAGGAGTTGCTTACAGGATATCCTTAACATTATCAATAACTTCTGCCGTTCTTTTTACAGGTCTTCCTGATTCCTTTTTCCTTTCAACGCTTCCACTGTCTCTTAAATTATTCACAATAATCTTGGAAGTTTGATAGAAATTGTTATAAGTTTGCAGCCTCATTCGGATAACGCTGTTGGAATTCTGTGAAACAGGTTTGAAATGAATATTGCCATTCATTATTTTCATTCATTGTATCATTATGAGAATAAGGTTCTAGTATGAAAATTTTATGTATCTCTGTTAACATCTTTAAATTCACAACATTATAATATGTAATTGTAATGATTTTTGCTGTAATCAGTTAATTACATAAATAACCTAATAAGATTTCAAATGTAAGCTGTCAATTATTAATGCATGCCAGTTAAAAATATTTATAACATTTACGTCTTTATAATTACAGAGTAATCTAAGACAAGCCTCTACAATTCCAAGGGTGTCTTTTAATTGGGTTTTTGTTACTTTCACGCCATAATCCTACAATGTCGGTCCCCATCATCCTAAAAATAAGTGGAATATATGCAGTAATAATATCCAGACATATTAATCAAATAATTGTAGAGTCTATTGGAATTCACATTCTGTTTGTGTATTATTTAGAAACATTTTACTTTTGGCAAAGGGAACTCAACTGATAGCAGTGACATGCATCTACACTACATATAGGTGTAGGTTCTCTTCATTTGGATATTATGTTCATAAAGCGTCCTAGCTAAAGACCAGAAATTGTTAAAGCAAAATGCTGTTTACAATATTTCGGTTACGGTTGTGTTTAACAAACGAACCTTCACGTGAAAAGTTCGTAAAACCCATTCAAGGTTTACATTCAGCGGTTCTATTTCTCTTTGTATTAAATTTGAGCAATTTCATGTAAAGCCAACCATATTCTATTTGCACGTTGTTAGTCGCTTTAAACAAAGCACAAAAGTGATGCATAATAAATCACGGAACGAGAAAGGGTTGCATAAGCTTAATACACAATTTTTCGTGCTACTGCTCTTACTCCCGCCGATTACGCTGTGTTGTATCAAAAACAATGATGTGAAAGCCTTTGCTCACATTCACTTTAGAATGCACGCTTTTACATAAACTCAGACAATGGCGGGAGCAAAGCTTGTTGTTCAGCAGCAACTCGGTTATCTGTAAAATAAGTTTAACACGATCTAAATATCACGCGCGGAATTTGCTGAAAACACACAATAAGTATCAATTTAGAATACTTAATTAAAACGCGACTTTGGGGAGGAACGCGCCCCGTTCTTATTGTCTCTTGGTAGAATAATGTTATAACAATCCTTTACTGATGAAAACCCTTTAATAAGCATTTCGGCAAATGTAACTCTAATTCGAGTACTCGAATGTGGAAAGATACGAGAAATTGAAAATGGAGGAGCTAAGAACTAAGGGTTTAATAACAGGTGCTTAAGAAACGGGTAAATCTTCAAATTTTATGCTGAGGCGTGATGTAAAAGACTGATACGTATACATAACCTCACATATAAACACACCATTCGCTATAGCGAAACAAGTTTATAAAATTAATAATTTGTTATACTCCTGTTACATTTAAAAATTCTAAGTAAAAAAGTTAAAAGTGCCTTTATTACGTTTTCTAACATGTCAAGAAATGCGAATACAACATTATTACTTTTACTATTATTACTAGTTTCGTTCTTATAAAAAGATTCATTTGTTGCGAGTAAACAATCAGGAAGGATGGTTTTAGAAACATTTCCCACTATTTTCATAACATTCATAGTTTTCATAGTACCCAGCAGTAGTCGCCCACCAATCTTCTTTTTAGTCTTAACTTGGCGGTCATGGTGGGCAAGACTTTGAAGATGTTTTATAGTCAAGGGAGAGATTTGGAAATTCGAACGGACAGTTTTTAAAGCAGTTTTGTGCTGAATACATTAACTCCAGTTCATCGTGTTTTCTTTTCTAGAGAAATATTATGAAACCATGATTGATGCTTTTTCTAACGTGTTCTTCATTTTGGCACAATTAAATCAAGAGGTTCTTAAAAATATTAAATAACCGATTTAGGAATCTACATTACCGATAACTAAATCACGTCAAGAGACGCTTTTATGTTAACGACATCTACCGTGTCGGTGGACTTGACTTTTTTTTGGACATTGATTATGTAAATGATATAAAACAGTAAAAAGACTCTCACTTACGAGTTATTTAAACAAAAGCCGACTATTAAGTAAGTTAAGACCCATTTTAAAGACTATTAGTTACATATTCAAAATATAAAAATGTGGTTTATTGAAATTTTTCTTAATTACACCATTAGTACGTAAGTCAAAGCGTCAGTGTGGTCAAGGGGTTAGAGCTATGGATTCCGATGCGAAAGGTGGGGAGTTCAAGTACCATGTAACGAATTCCGCGCCTGGTTGGAAGCAACCCATTTTGCATTTTACATTTCGGAAGGCAAGGTAGATTTATGCGCATATTAGCGGACTTTCGAAAAATTGAGGGGGAGACAAACATTTTCTACGAAGTCGAGGAACGAGGACGATGGAGTATTGAACTTGATCGGACATATACGTGCAACGTGTGTTATTATTGTAATAAATCCTTCGCGATTTGGAAAATAGCTTTCCGATTTGAAACATCACGGCACAGGAGGGGTACCTTGGTTGTGGAAATAAAAACTCCAGGAATTAGTAATTCCAATCTAGTAGTATTCCGGTCAAGCTGAGAGTTCTTTTTTTTGCCAGTTTACCAGCCACTGGCAAAATACACGTGGGTGGAAGGTCTGCTGATAAGGTCCACTAAGACCACAGGTATTGTCAAGTCCGTTGGGCTAGTTTTTTCCCTCAACCGCTCCAAGCACTGGTGTTGGTGATAACATCGTGAAACGGCTTGCAGAGATACACAGCACACTTGCAACACGGAAGTGAATTAATATTATTTCACGCAACTATTTTTGAGGACGGAACATTTGTAAATTTGTGATTGTCTTATTTTATTATATAAACAATTATCGGATGCATAGCGGAGCGCTGCGGACGCCGGTCAAACGGTATTCGTAGTCCAGCACAACCGCGCTGGTCAGTAGTTGGATGGGTGGACCAATATAGTGGCATATGCAACCGGTCGTGCTTCGGAGGGTACGTAAAACCGTCGGTCCCGGTTGTCATACAAACATCGTTGACAATCGTAAACCTTGTAGTGGCACTTCTCTTCTCTGTTCGACGGGTTAGGTTAGCCTCCTGCCCAGCATACGTGCAAAGAGGGCTCACAGAACCTACTCTGTTGTAGGTAATTAACAGGCCATTGGCCTATATACAGAAGAAGAAGAAGAACAATTTTCGTTGACGTGATTGTAACAGGGGTTTTTTAATGTTGGGGAACTAATTAAGCATACATACACTTTAATTATTATTATACTTTTAATTTATTGTATTGAGGAACAATGTTGCGTGTTTATGTATAGGGTACTCCGAGAGTGGGACGACATTGCGTTTTTATAGTTTTCAGTTGGAATTGGTCGGTTTTGTCCGCGTGATTTCGCTTCGCGAGGCCTCTCGAACGTGATTTTGCGTTAGTTACCTACGATTTTGTTGTACAAATAGGCGCAATTATTGTCCTTCATTTGTTTGAGTGTTGCCCGAAGTTTATTTAATTAATTCTTTTCTGCGTAAAATTGGGACTTTATTTATTATACTGGTGTGTTGGGGTATCCTCAAACTAAACGAGATTTGGTTGCAACCTGTCTTTTCATTATCGACGATTTATAAAAGCTAAGTTTACATACGAAGAGATGCGGAAATAAGGTAGGTGATTAGCCACCTACAAGGTCCGACTTCCCATATTACACCTCGGACGATGTTAGTAAATGTATAAGTCGGTGGCGCCTATTATTTATTTGTTTAGATTCCACTCCATCTTTGATTGGGTTTCCCGGGATACTAACATTGTCAAGTTATTAATATTCTAGTGGAGCAAGGGCGTAGCATCCAGAGGGCTTTTACACTTCATCGATTATTTTACCAAATTCAAAATAGGCGACAACCAGTCTCTATGTCTGGCAGGCGGCTGCGTACCCAGTGGCTTTAATTAATTAGGCACCTGCGGACGAATGAACAAGGGGTAGTAATATGGTTGTCGAATGTGTGATGTACACTACATTAAAACGTGTCGTGATTTTGGCACGCGACAACCGGGGGTGAGAACAAGAATACGGGAGCTCTGACCTTTCGCTTTGCATATCAAGCTTCTGCATGGGGTCTAGTGTCTCACCATCATTATTATGTAAGTCAAGGCAAATAATTAAAAGCAAAAAAGAAAAAGAAATGCTTTGCAAAACAATTCAGACAAATGCCTCGGAATGCGGACGGACCTAACAGAAGACGACTCAAGTTACGAAAAAGGACAATACAAATGGCAACATGGAACGTACAGGGAGTTAGAACTTAGTGGATGGAGGTGATCAAAGAGATCGAAAAACTGAATATTGACATCATAGCACTTACACAGAAACAAAGGAGAAGGGCTCCGGAGTTGAAGAAGTGGCAGGATTTGTACTTCTAAATAGTGGAATACTAAAGAAAGAGAGGACCAGCGAGGAGTATCCCTTTTAATTAAAAAGAATCTTAAAAGATATATAACAAGCTTTGAAGCAATCGATGAAAGAATAATTAAGATTTACATGAATATATGTGACAGAAGGCTAGCAATCTTTGGCATATATGCCCCTAACGATGAAAAAAGACGCATTGTATGATAAACTGCAAGAAATTATTGACGAGGTTGGGCACAATAGAAAAATAATACTGCTAGGAGATTTTAACGGCCATATAGGTTCTAAACTAGATGACGTGGTCGTGGGAAACTTTGGAGAAGCTCATATTAACGACAATGGACAGAGATTGATCGATATCTGTTACAACAACGAATTGAGGATAATGCATGGATTCTTACAACATAAAGAAATTCATAGATACACATGGATCCAAGCAACTAGACAATTAAGAGCTATTATCGACTATATAATTGTACAGCTGAAAACGGGTATTATTGTAACGGATGTTAGAGCTCAACGGGGAGCGGACTGCGGATCGGGCAACCACCTAATAAGGACTAAAATGATGTTCCTATATATAAAATCAAACAAAGAACAAAGAGATGGCAAGCATCACGATCAACTGAGGATGGAGAAGATAGATATTCCCATAAACAACATAGAGGGCCCTAAAAAAGAAAACATAAAAATACTATATCAACAAAGATTGGTTACGTAACTAGACGACGGACCATATAACACGACAAAAGAGTTGCATGAACGTATAAAAAACTCTATCCATCAAGCTGCTAATGAAGCTTTGGGTACAGCCGATAGAAAAAACATATGTGGACGAAAATGGTGGTGCAATGGTGACCTAGAAAAAGAAGTAAAATCAAAAAAAGGTGCATACCTAAAATGGATAAATACCAAGAAGGAAGAAGACAGAAAAAGATATGTTGAAATCACGAGAATAGTTATAAAAAAAGTGATAGAAGGGAAAAGACAACACTGGGATATAAGGTGTGCAGAAATAGATATGTATATTGGAGGTAGAAGATGTTCAGAAGCATGAAGATTCATTGATAATGAAAGATCAGAAAAACACAATACAACAGTACACAGTATATCAACAAAAGATGGGATGATCACTATAAGAATCTCCTGACAAAACAAAGAATACAGTTTAACGAGAATATATCCGATATACAAATAGAAGGAGAGCCAGTAACTGTGGAAGCTGATACAGTAATGAAAGCCACAAAATAAGTGATAAAGGATGCAACCGAGAAATTGATCAAACTAATCAATTGTTTAATAAATGTCTACAAGGGGAACCAGGTCCAGATGAGTGGAAACTAGGAATTATATCGTCTATACACAAAAAAGGAGACAAACAAAATGTGAGAATTATCGAGGAATAACAGTAACAGCAACCTTGAGCCGACTGTATGAAAGAATTTTAAGAGACATGATAGTAGAAGAGTACAAAGAAAGAGATGCGGAAGAGCAAAGTGGATTTCGGGCAAGCAGGTCCTGCATAGACAACATATTCTACATAATAATAATAATCAAATTGTAGAGAAGAAGATAGCACCTGGAAGAGAACTATATATACTCTTCATAGATCTCACAAAGGCCTATGACAATGTAGCTGTTGGAAAGATATGAGAAGTGCTGCACGAAACCCGGGTGAATCACACTCTAATAAAAGCCTTACAAGAACTGTATAAGGGATCTAAAGCAAGAATTAAAATAGGCCAACAATTATCGGATGATTTCATCGTTACAAAGGGGCTAAAACAAGGCTGTTGTATTTTTCCGACCATTCTTAAAATATATATAGAGCATGCATTACGAGATTGGAAAAGAAAGGGCGGAGAGATAGGGCTAGAAATAAACACAGCAAACTATATACTTTACAATTTGCAGACGACCAGGTCCTCATTGCCCAAGATAAAGATGATACATGACAATGAAAATTATAGAGGAGTATGAGAAGTGGGGACTGTCAATCAACCTTAGAAAAACAGTATATCTGTGTATAGAAGGAAATGCATCAAATTTCGAATTAGAAAACAATGAGAGTATTACGGTATGTGAAAAATACAAATATCTAGGGGTCCAAATAAACAACGACGGCATAGACTCGGTGGAAATAAAAGAACGAATAAGGCAAGGACGAAGGGCTATAAAAAGACTAAATGGGATATGGTGGCAGCAACAAGTCAGCAAAAGTCGAAAATTAAACATCTACCATGTCATAGTAAAGAGTATAGCACTATACGGAGTCGCGGCGTGGAGAAACTTACGGAAGCCAATAAGAGAAAGATCATAGCTGTTGAAATGGACGTTCTACGAAGATAGTGTAGAGTTTCAAGAAGAGAGAGGTTTACCAACCAGAGAATCCAAGAAATGATGGACATAAAGAAACAGTAATCGACGACAAAGAAAGGAGACAACGACCTGGTACGGACATATTAGGAGAATGCCTGCAGAAGATTGCCAGAAATACCGGTGGACTGGATACCATCAGAAAGGAAGAGAAGAGGGATATCTAGAAGTACTTGGGGAGAGGGAATCCGGAATGGTATAAGCGACAGAAACTTAAGAGACGAACAATGTTTCAATCGAATACACTGGAGAAGGAGTCTGGAATTCGGACAGCGACGAGAGACGCTATAAACCGGAGATATATATATTGCTGTAGTATACCCCCTTACCTTATTTAATACGCTCAACAAACAAAGAAAGAAATTACTGTGAATAACGTACTAAAATTACTGAAGGTAACTCACAATTTAAACCACGGCTATATGAGACTCACAGGGTAAATGCTGAATTAAGAACTCGCTACAATTCTGTTTAATTTAGAAAAATTGATGAATGTACGTTAAAACACAATAAAAAAGTTTTAATTTCAAAATCCATATTACGAGTGCCCAATGATTTTACAAATTTCAAAACTATCAACTAAAAATATAACTATTGATTAATTTCACTTTATTGTCAAAACAAACTTTAAAATGTCACCCACCTTATTCGTCGTCACAAACACTTATCGCCTTCCTCCTTCTTCAAATAACCTTCCAAATAACTCCAAAATACTCCTACCAGCAGTCCAAATCTACTTAATCACCACCCCGGCTCCGACTGTAACTCAATCCAATATCGTCTTCTTATCCAAATTTGCAAACTTCTAATTTTATTTTCACTCCTACTAACTTCTCTTTGATATAAATTGTTGTTAAACCTTTTACAAGAAATTATTCTTCTTCAAGAACCAATTCAAAAATTTATCTACAGTTCATAAGAAACTTTATTCTCCATATCAAATACATAAAGCACACGCCTTTCTTTTCTTCTAATCTTTAATCGTAACTGATTAAATAATAATTTTTGGACTTTTATCAGTAGATAAATAAAATTACGCAGCTTTCATTTTCTAATATTCTTCGTAACTAATCAATAAATTTTATTTTTTTCTATTCTCAAATACGATCAAAATTCATGAAAACACAACCTCCTATCTATAAATAAATTACATGATAACAACAACCATCGGTACAACTCACGTTATGGATAAAATTTATCAAACATTAATAATAAATAAATAAAT